>LPNX010962863.1:0-22264 GCA_001517045.1 Pseudotsuga menziesii | reverse complement strand
TAGGATTGCATCATCCTTGGACATAGTCCTGAAGTGATAGGGACTGATTCTCCCGTAATCAATCCGGTGGCTTCGGTCCTCGAGAATGTGGTAGGATTGCATTGTCCTTGGACATAGTCCCAAAGTGATAGGGACTGATTCCCCCGTAATCAATCCGGTGGCTTCGGTCCTCAAGAATGTGGTAGGATTGTATCGTCCTTGGACTTAGTCCTAAAGTGATAGGGACTGATTCTCCCGTAATCAATCCAGTAACTTCGGTTGTCGAGAATGTGGTGGGATTGTATCATCCCTGGACTTTAAGTCCAAAAATGATCCAAATAATTTCTGTCCTTGAGTTGTGGATTGCAGGTTGTTGTTGATGATGATGATGCCATACTAATTGAAAGATCAGAGTATGATGATGATGACATACTGATCAAAAGATCAGAGTATGATGACGTACTGATCAAAAGATCAGAGTATGATGATGATGTACTGATCGAAAGATCAGAGTATGATGATGATGACGTACTAGTCTAAAGATCAGAGTATGATGATGATGCACTATGATTATGATGTTTCTGATCGAAAGATTAGAGTATGATGATGATGTTTCTGATCAAAAGATCAGATTATGTTGATGATGTTTCTGATCAAAAGATCACAGTATGATGATGATGTTTCTATGTTGATGATGTTTTTGATCGAAAGGTCGTAGTATGATGATGATGTTTCTAATCAAAATATCAGAATGTGATGATGATTATGATCGACAGATCAGAATATGATGATGATGATGTTGCTGCTGCTCGAAAGGGCAAAGTGTTGATGATGATATTGTTGATCGAGAGATCAAAGTACTAAAGATGTTGTTGCTGATAGAAAGGTCAAGGTGTTGAAGATGTTGTTGCTGATCGAAAAGTCAAAATGCTGAATATGTTGCTGATCGAAAGGACAAAATGCTGAAGATGTTGTTGCTGATCGAAAAGTCAAAGTGCTGAAGATTTTCCTGATCAAAAGGTCCAAGTGCTGAAGATGTCGTTGCTAATTGAAAGATCAAAATGTTGAAGATGTTGCTAATCAAAGACTGAAGATGTTGTTGATGATGAAGACTGAAGATTGAAGATGAAGACTACATGATGTTGAAAAGATTCCAATGATTTATAGATGTGTTACCCTGTTGATGTTGATGATGTCCCCTATCTCTACTCTTGTTGTTGATGATGTTGCTGTAGAATACCCTTCTCGTTAAGGGGGAGTGTTGAAATATTGTAACTTTGAAGAATATTCTATATGTATCTTTTTGTGGTCCCTGATGGTCCTACCGGGAGAACCACTTGTATTACATTGTACCCCGATGCTCCTAATCGAAAGAACTAATAAGAGTCATGAGGTAGTCCCCTCTAATTGTAAAGTTGGGTCATCAGCACCCCAGTGTGGTTACTTGAGCCTACATGTGTAACTCGAGTCTACATGATTTAACTCAAGCCTACATGTCAAATTAGTTAACTTAAGTGAACGGATGAATATAAATATAGGTGTAGTGTTCCTCATTTGTGACACACACACTCTCACTTGTGTAGCACATTAGTGGAGAAGAGAAGTAGCTGGAGAAGGAGGAGGATCAGGCTTTGATCTCCTTGCTGGTTTTATCTTTTATATTTTTGGGGCATCTATATTGAGGAAGCTTTTGCTGGGTTTTTCCCTTTAGGGTTTTCCCAGGATAAATCTTTGTGTTCCTTTTTTATGGTTGTGCTTGTCTATCTTTCAGTGATCCTGTTTATATGCTTTTGTCATGAAAATGAAATGAAATACTGATGTCTTAGCTAAGCATATGAAAATTTAACACTTCACTTAGCTATTCCCACCATGTTTTGAGATTTTCATCAAAGCCCGAGTGATCTAACCAGAATTTCTCCAGTCTGAATGACTTCTTGAATTGGGATCCCAACCCACTCCACATTAGCTATATTGGCTAGTGATCTGAATCGGTTCCCAGGAGGGTAGCTGAGTGGATTTCACTTCCCAAATCGATGACTAATTCTAAGACTAGTAATCGATCAATCCTAGAGGCTATATGGTGTTCCCCTTATTTTTTATTCTTCCAAGTGAACCATCCCTCTCTTGGGACAATTTCCACCAGCACAAGATCCTCAACCGTGTCCCTGAAGACCTCACATTCGTCCTCTAGTTTGCGTCATCCACCTTTCTTATCCTCCAAGGACGTAATGATATTAAATTCCCCTCCCACAATTCAGTGTCCATTGGTTCTGCGAGAACTATCCCTTCAGAGGGATGTGAGGAAATCTCTCTTCTCCCCTAGATTGTGGGGGGCATAGATATTCCTAATCATGCCTTCTAATGGAAAACTAATCACTTTGAATTCTGCTGATAACAAACATCTGCTACCTTGGAAACCTCCTAGAGACACCCTAGAAGGATCCCACATTATCCCTAGGCCTCATGCAAAGCCTCTGGCATCGATTCCCATTCCTTCACTCCCCTTCCAAATTTTCTTTCCAACTTCCTCCAATCTATTTGTCGAGCACTTTGTTTCCTGAAGGAAGGAAATCACCGAATTTTGTCTCTTGATCTTCTTACTCAGATTTCTCACCTTCTGAGGGTTGTTTAGGCCCCTAATATTCCAAGATAGAATATCCATTGGGTAACTAAATGCCTACGGCCACCTTTGTCTCTTGATCTTCTTACTCAGATTTCTCACCTTCTGAGGGTTGTTTAGGCCCCTAATATTCCAAGATAGAATATCCATTGGGTAACTAAATGCCTACGGCCACCTTTATCGTCGGGTATTGTCCCGATTCTAATAGCTCCCTTCCTGCTTCTTCCACTCTCTGTTTATTCGATTTCTACCCAACCCTTTTTGTAGGTTCTTTGAATTTTCATTTTGTTTCCTTGTGAGATCCCAGTTTTATCCCTAGTTAATTTGAGGCCCTAGCCCTAATAATGGCCTCTTTCAGTATAATTACTTGTTCTTGTGGGACGTATCTGTTTCCCACATCTGTGCATACCTTCTCAATACCTTCCAGATCTAGGTCTCCAATATCCATATCCTCCGCTTTATCTCCTGTCTTTCGGTCTCCTTCAGTCTGGTTTTCCTGTTGTAAGTATTCTTCCATAAAACCCTTTTTTCCTACACCATTTGGGTTGGCTCGTTTCTTTTCCCTTCCTGGGCCTATTTTCCTTCACGAGCTTCCATGATATCTTCTGTAAGGTCTTCAAGGATCTTAGATTTATTTGATACTATGGGTTTCTTGTGGATATTCTGACTCTCCTATCATCTTTCCCCTTTTTTATGGGATGGGACTTTTCTAAAACCCTGATCCTTCTGGTCTTCCTCCCTTCTTTCCCCACCTACCTTTGGGTTATTCATTGGAAATTCTCTGAAGAGGTTCATGTATTCATGACACTGGTAGCATCAAAAAGGGATATGCTCATAGTCCAGGGTTTGGATCCATTCCTCATCTTCCCATGACATGCATATTGCTTCTGGAAGGTCCTTCAATAAATCCATATAGACGCATATTTTTGCATATGTCGTATACCTTTGAGCCTTGGTTTGTTCCAATATTTTTACGAATTTTCCCATGGTATTTGCTAGATCCTCCAAGATCTCTCGATCCGAGTATTCACTTGGAAGTGAGTACAACCTGATCCAAACAAGAACAACCCTCATATCCTCCTTATCTGGGCAAAACTTGTCCTTCTAGGTTCATAGGAAGAGGCCGACAGAGTATAAGAAATACAACCCTCCATCCATGATCTTGTTCCAATCTTCTAAGTCTAGGAAGGAAATGGTAAAAAACCCCTTCGATCCCAACTGGAGGTCATAGTTCCCTTTTGGTTTCCATGTCATGTTGATCCACCAAACCAGGATTTTTCTTATGGTTGTAGACCCACGAAATTCCCAATCATGGCGTGATCTTGCATAAATTGGATCGTTTCCCTGATCTTGGATTATTTAACCATCATGGTTGGAATCAAGGCCACTTTAGGAATGTACTACCCTGGTTTCCTCACCATTGGTCTTTCCCCCTTATTCAGATCTAGATTTATCGGTATGTCTCTGATTTTTAGGCCATATAGCTCTGGGTCTTGGGAGGCGCTCGGGACTCCCCGCTTCCCTCTTCCATTCATCCATTAGGCCTTCCTCCTTTTGAATCCCCTGCTCAATCCTTCCTCCTTTGAGATCTACATATGTCGAAACCCTCGTTATCATTCTCCCTAACTAGTGTTACTTCTCTGTAGGTTGAAAATATGCACTTTTCTAAGTCTGGTACGTGAAGGAAGAAGAAAACAAATATTTTCAATTCCTTAAACCTCATCAAGACACTTCCAATGGAAATCTAGCATCAAACTGCTAATAACATATTATTGATTATTTATGAAGGGAAAAAAAGACTACAGAGATACATATCCCATTTCAACTACCCAGTCCATTTTAGCATCAATATTGGTTGTTTATGTTTCTTGCTTTATATGTTCATGCCTTATTGCTTGTTCACCAGCTCTGCTATACGATCACAACCTATGTCTCTTAAAGTTAGTAAACCCATAAAATTGGCTCTCCACCTGAATCTGCCCCCAAAAATGATGGCTTGAATTCTCTTACATTCTCCCTTATTTATGCTTCTTCCACTAATGCCTATTCTTATGTGCTATCAACTGAAATGGATTATGAATTAGTCGATGAAACCAATTGTTAAACCCATGGTGCTCTTGGGTTGCACTAGTGAATATCCTATAAACCACCCTACTAGTAATTGTTAACTCATGCATTGACTGCTCATGCTATTCTTGATTAAAAGATACCAATTTTCCCATACTTAGCATTCCTCCAAATCTATCCCTTGTAGCTCACAACACACATCAGATCCTGCTCAATCAACCAACTCGCATTATTAAGGATATTGTTTGAGCTATGCCCTCCACATAGCTATAAAAATATATATATATATAATATCAATCAATAAATGCCAACATATGTGGAGGTGGTGTAAACCAAACACTCAGAATTGGTTGTTTAAACTGTGAACAAAAAGTTGGAGAGGATGCCAAATTATGTTGTGGGTTATGTAGGCCAAAACTATTTTTACCATGCTTAACACAATGATAGAAAGTGGATTTTTCCATGTATATGGGTGATAAATGAATAAGAATGCACCACGCCTAAGAAAATGGATGTCACTAAGGAACCATATTCCATTCTTGTTGTTTGTACAACATCAAGAGTCATTCTACGAGACTTGTGTTATATCAAGTTAGGGACTTGTCTGGTATCAATTCAGGACACTGTGTTGTATCAAGTCCTATATATGTCCTCATGTATTGAGGTGGGATGCCTATACTATGATCTTGTGTTGTATCAATATTGGAATCTTGTGGTGTTTCAAGATTGGAGTCTTGTGTTGTATCAAGACTGGTCTGGTGTTGTATCAAGACTAGTATTGTGTTGTGTCAAGTCTAGGATTGTGTTTAATCAATTCAATTATTCTCATAGATGGTACCCTATTCCAATGGATGTCCATTTATGGATATGGACTTCTGTTGTATCAAGTCACGTGGTTATACTATGTGCTATATTGCTAGTCATGGTCAATGAGTGTTATAAGTCTCCTTTGAGGCTTAACTACCCATAGAGTGAATTACTTTAGCATATAACTATATGGTCTGGGGTAATATATATGATCATTAGTATGTATGGAATAATTCTTCTGAGTATGATATGATAAGATGGATAAATAATACACATATGGAGCATACATTAATTATTTAATGAAAATGGTATTTAATGAGAAAGAGAATTCTAATTGCACATGAAAATGTCTGAGTGAACTCAAGTTATAAAGATTCAATTAAATATGAATGCCTCAACCAATGCCTCGGTCAAAGAATCAGTTGAACTATTAATGAATGTAACCAATTAAGTAAAGAAGAGCTTAATGTTCATCAATCATCATGCATCAGTTAACTAAATAGATCCATGCAAAATTTAATAATAGAAATAGTGCATGGATGGCACTAAGAGTGAAACAATAATGACACTTAAGTTATCCTGTTAACTAAGTGATAAGAAAGCAGTTAAAGATTGAGTTCATTTCACATTCATTTTAAGTCAATTAACATTCAGTTCAAGTAAAGTTAACATTCAATTCAAGTTAGTTAACATTTAGCTCAAGTAAGTTAACATTCAGTTCAAGTGAGTTAACATTTAGTTCAAATAAGTTAACATTCAGTTCAAGTCATTTAACATTCAGTTCAATTTAGTTAACATTCAATTTAAGTAATTTAATCATTTGCATTAGAATTTGTACTTAGACTACGAAAGTGAAAAGCCTATACATCTAGTAAATTGGATCTATAACTAAGAATTGACTGTATTTCATAGGGTTCTTTGGGAATATCGAAGATCAAGATAATAAGTTCAAGGTTAAACAATCATTGGTTAATAATGATATAATAGGAAAGTAAAGAAGGAGGATGAGTGGACATATCTTGAATAAGGATACAAGGCAAATATAAAATTTAACACTCAATAATATTCATGTACATAAATACTTTCTGAACAAGAAATAAAGTAAAATGCAAGCCTACTCATGAGAATTCTAAGATGAAAACTCTATCATAGAATTAAATAATAAACATGATAATCAAATTGATCATAAGCATTCACAATGACAATGTATAAAAATGGCCCATATCATATATTAAATCATTCCAAGTACAGTCTTCAGAGTTACTTACAACAAACCAAAACATGCTTGATTGTAGACTTGTGATATACATGGCCTGATATCAAAATCAATTCCCAACCCCTCCTTATACTTTTCTTTTCATATTTATAAATATACAAAAATTTATAATAGTAGTTTAAGATCTAGGTTTTGAGAGTGAATGTGCTCAAAATAGGAAATAAATAACATATCGAATATCTATTGATTAACTAGTTTGACTTGTGAAAATACCAAATCTTCCACCTATTTCTATTTGTCATTAATAAATTGGCAAATGGTGATGATAAGTCATCCTAGAAATTTTGGAAGCTTTCGATCTTCATCCTATGTTTAACCAGTACAGCTAGAAGGAGATTTTATTGAATCAAGAACCATCAAATATTCCTTGTTGCCTTTGCCAATATATCCAGTCCATCCAAAGCCTAAGAAATATTTTGCAACCGAGTATACTCTGCATTCATTGTTTGGACTTTATCTTGGAGTGTAAGATTTTGGAATGCACAACATCACAACAAATTTTTTGAGTCACGTGACATTCCAACCTAGATCTAGATAGAAAAAACAATATCACTTAGAATTATTTGCACAAAGAGATAGCAATAATAGAGAAGAAATATTGGATGGAACACTACAGGAAAATCACTCAAGTGGTAAGTTTTCCACTCTGATTATTGAGAAAAAACCTAGTACAATATATAGGCATTATTACATGGAATACCTTGGGTAAATACCATGGGTCCGACAAACCATATGAGTATCTCACATTAATGTTGGCTTATCTTGAATAATTCTCCCAATATATGACATTATGCCAACTGTAACTCCAAGTAGTGTGCATAATGAGGTGAAATGAACCTAGATGGAACATGAAGTGGTTAGGATAGTAAACAAGTGTGAAAGGAACCATCATGATGGATCTATAGGTGGTTTAGTGGCTTGTTTTTGGACCATTAATGAGCAAATTGACCAAATCCTCAAGAAGATGCACCCAGTCTCCTTAAAACAGGGAAAAACAATAACTACACCATAAATGAAGCATAGAGGGGTGCATTAACTCCATATAATAAGGAAAGGAATGGTCAATTGGAAAAACAAGCTTTTATGGTATAACCACTAGTCTAAGTGGGTCAAATGTGGACAAACTAGGATCCAAGACACTAGACTAGGAACTAGAACCATTTTCACATGGAACAACTTACACTAAAGACTTGGAACCTTATGCAAAGATTATTAACCAAGGTATAGATGGGAAATATGTTCCAACACGGATTTATTTAGTCTATTTGATAAGTTCTTAATTTGTCTATTGAGTAAGCTTCTTTCTTCGTAAAACTTCTTTTGAAGTTGTTATTAACTCTCGGTAATTGGCATTAGTTTATTCAAGATCATCTCTTTATATCCTATTTTCTTGCATTAAATGGTCATTTGAATCATTAAGGTAACCATTATGAGCCTTATAATGGTGTAATTATCTTTTGATATTTCTTTTGAGGATGTTTCTAATGGTGTTTGATGTGCAGGGATTTTTATACTTAAGCTCGGAGCAAGCTTATCTTGGTATTCAACAGCTAGCATTTCCTGGACTTCATCTAACTCTTCCATCCTCCATTCAATAACCCGTTTTGTATGATCCTTCCACATTTGGAGGATTTGAAATCATACCAATTTCAAATTCTGAAACCTTCTGCTTATTTTTACGATCCTCTTCAAACACTTTTGGAAGTGTTTCAATACCTTTTTCAACATCGTCCAAGGTTTGATCCACTATATATTCTAGGTTGTTAATTTGTATATATTATTCACTCAAAGAGTATTCAATAAGGGCCACTGTATTTTTCTTAAATCTAGAATTTAAAACAACTTTCATATTCCTTCTTAACTTATTTTTGGGTATAGTCTTTTGTCTCCAATCAGTTTTTTGAATTTCTGATGCAGAAGTAACAAATTTTGTATTGGAAGAAAGATCTTCAATCATACCTTTTTATTTTGTATCCTTAGGAGTATTTGGGGCAGCTATCTCTTCATTTTGCAGTTCCAAACATTCTTCCTCCTGCAAATCTTCTTGAACCAGTTCTGGAATAGGTTCGTCCTTTCAATTGGATTCGTTTTCTGCCTGTTTTTCTTCCTGTTCGACCTTCCTCTTATTCCCTTTGGTATTTTTACCTTTGAATTTTCTCTAATTTACACAAATTTCAGCTTCTTCACTATTGATTTTTATATTAAAATTATTTTGAGCTTCAGTACTTTCTTGTTCAAACCCTTACCAAAACAGAAAGTGTTTTCATGAGATATTTTGCTTCCTGATTTTAGTCAATACTAACAATTTGACTAGCCCATGGTGGAAAACAGAGTGATTTGTATGATAACGATTGTTCTTTACCCTAGTAGCCATCTTTTCAATGATTTTAAACAAATAATAGGGTAAATTTAACTTTTCTTTTTCATTGACATGCATAAGAAATATCAGATGATACCTAAAAACAGTGGAAAACCTGCCTTCACAAGTAATATAACATTGTGTAACACTGAGCATGTCTCTCCACTCCCGTTTCACATTGATGAGATGTATCCATTTTCTCCAATCCAAAGTTTCATAACCAAGTAGAAAGTATAGACTCAAATCAATTTTAAAAAGATGTTACTTTAACTAGCGTTCACCTTCAACAGACAATCATGTCATGTCTGCAATTGAACCTTCTTTTAATTCAAACTCGGAGTTTGGAAATTTACAAACGAACCTTTATAACTCTTGGTGAAAGACTTGGTCACTTCAGCATTGTAGCTCTTGATTTTTTCAAAGAAAGAGTACCATCCCGCATCTATTAACAGGTTAGCAAACTTAGGAAATTATTTTGACCATTTAGTGTTAATCGGCTCAAACCTGCAAAGATTACCACTAATTTTCTTCATGTTGACACCTACTATCAAACACCTGCTAAATCAAACTGCTTTGGAATAAACACGATTTCAAATGAAGAACAAGTGTTGTGAGACGAGATGGACAATGAGCCCGAGGAAATAGGGTATCATTAAATGAGAATCATGAATGTATAAAATTCATTGAATGAAACTTGAATACAACTCAATCATCATTTCAACAACTCGAGATAATATCAGAAAATATTTGATCATTTAAAATGCCACATATTTTAGGAAAAGCAGTATACCATTTCCTTTGTATAATTTTTCAATTTAGCAGCATTCACATGCATAGCCCTCATATAGTTCGTTGTCGAAAGCATCAAACTATGTGTATTAATCATAATGCACAGGTCTTCCAAAAATACATTAGTTTTGGCATGTAAAATCATTTTTTGAAGACCTTAGGAATATTTAAAACAAAATGAACCAAAATTTATTACATGAATCACAAAAATGGATAAAGGACATAAAAAGATTACTAGGAAAATAAGGAATTAAAACCTAAGTCCTATGGTTAAATTCTAGGAAAATGTCAACTAATAAGGAAAATATATGGAAAAACTAACGTACAACTCCAGTGCTAACATCTGGCTCTGACCAGGGATGAAGTTATCCTTCTGGGGCTTCAAGAACATGTTGACTAGGTTCCTTTGACTGGAATTCAAAATATGATGGATGCATTCCCTGTTAAAATCAAACTGAACACTACAAACCTATACAAATCCATTGGGTTGGAGTCTTATTCAACAAAACTGGAAAATTTAACGGTATGTGAAATGGAATTATGTCACCCATGACCTTATTATTTTTAAAAATGTTTCAGAAAACACCCATTGACTAGGCCTGTAAACTCTTAATTACCTTCTAAATTTTGTAATACAAAGGTATTGTTCCCCAATATTTTTGCAATTGTGAAAGGTCCTAACCACAAATTGTCAAATTTCCCAATTTTACCTTTTCATCATTGTGGGAATCCCACTTGAGCACCATGTCACTAATAGGAAAAGTATTCTCTTTAATTTTTCTATCAAATATTTCCTTCTCCTTGTTCCTGTATGCTTGTGCTTTTTCTACCAATGTTTCTCTTTCTTGCAGTAACTCAGTTAACTGAAAAAATCTTCTTTGAATTTCATTTGGTTCTTCCTGTACATCCTGTATGAACCTCGTCACTAGGAGATCCAACTGAACAAGGAACATGGCATTAGTACCATAAACAAGTTGAAAATGAGATGTGCCAATAGATTTCTTGGTAGTCACCCTATCTACCCAGGGAGCATATTTCAACAAATTGCCCTAGGATATTTTATTCTGAAATAACATATTTTTAACACTATTACTGATATTTTTATTTGTGGATTATGCTAACCCATTACCCTGAGGGTAATAGGGTGCATAATGTTTCAAAATTATGCCATTTCTTTCACAAATATCAACCGTAGCTTTAGATTTGAAAGTTGGAGCATTATCAGTCAATAATTTTCGTGGACATCCAAACCTACTTAAAATATTTTCTTGAATAAAATTGATGATAACTTTATCAATTGGTATTCTTGTGGGAATTTCTTCTACCCACTTGGAAAGGAAATTAGTGGCGGTTAAAATCCACTTATTTTGTCCACTTGAGGGAGGATTAATCTCACCTAAAAAATCTAAACCCCACTCCTGAAATGGAGCATTAATTACAATATGTTTTAAAGGAAAAGATTGAATTTTTTACTTACCAGCAAACTTTTGACATTGCATGCATGTTTTTACGTACCTGAATATAAACATTTGTAGACAGGGTGGTCAAGTAATAACCTACTCTTAGGATTTTGAATGATGTTGATTTCCAATATTTGCAACTTCAACATGCAGCTTCATGTAACTCTGTAGTAACTGAATCAACTTTAGTCCTATCCAAACATTTAATCAATATTCCACCATGGTCTCTCCAATAGAAAATTTGCTCAATTAAAACATATTTGATAGCTTTTAGTTTTAATGATCTACATTCATTTTTATTCAAATTTGGGGGACATTTTAAATGTAACAGAAAATCAACTATGTCACCATACCATGGGGAATAATCATATTTGTCATGAATATGTTTCTTACTTTGTTTTGTTGGCTCTCCTTCCTGTATTGGTTGATCTGCTAGCAAATGAATACCCAAATATTGACAATTTGCATCAATAAGAAGTCTTACTAAACCATGTCCTTTCACCAAATTTGTAGGTGTGATTTCAACATCATATTCCATGATCTTGTTTATGCAACACCCTCTCTTTCCTTCATTGTCTGGTTGCACAAAAATTTCTTTGACAATTGCACTAGGCACATTAGCTATGATCTTGGAATGTAAAACATAAATCCTAAAAAACTTCAGAGATTTAACCATTGCATACACTTGTTTCTCCATTGTACTATACTTAAGCTCTGATTCTCTTAATGTTTTACTAAAGAATGGCACATGTTGTTCTAATTTTTCAAAATTATTTTACAATAACATTGCTGCTATAGTACATTTGGATGCAAAAGAAAAGATTAAAACATATTTATAAAATATGGGCTTACCAACACTGGTGCTTCCATAAGAGCCTGTTTTATCTTTTCAAATGATAATCTAGCTTAAACTAACCATTTTACTTATCTCTCTTTCTTAAGCATGTCTATAATTTGCTTAATGATATTTGCAAAGTTAGGAATAAGCCACCGAACAAAAAAATATTTTTCGAACAAAAGATTGAATTTCCTTCTTGTTTCTAGGAATACTAATTTTCAGGAGGGGTTTGACACGCTCATAATCTATATTAATTCCCTCAGCATAAACTATATGACCCAAGAGCTTACCTTTTGTCATGGCGAAATGAGATTTCTTTGGATTCAAAGACAATCCAAATTTTCTGCATTTAATAAAAGTTTGTCTCAAATGATTTGGATGTTGATCATCAGATTTAGAAAATACCGCAATATCATCAGGATAAATAACTACAAAATTCTCGTTTTCACCTACAAAGGCAATATCCATAGACCTTTTAAATGTGGCACCATCATTCATGATCCCAAGGGGAATTTTTTCATACATAAACATGCCCCAAGGAGTTGTAAATGTTGTTTTTTCTTTGTCCTCTAGATGCATAGCAATATTATTATACAAAGAGAATCTATCAATCATTGATATTCTCTGAGAAGCAACCAATATTTGCAAAATTTGATCGATTTTGGGAAATGGATAGTTGTCTTTGAGGGAGCATCTGTTTAGATTACAAAATTCTACACAAAGCCTTATTTCCCTATTTTCCTTACGAACATGCACCAAGTTTGCTACCCAAGAAGAATATCTAGGAGGTACAATAATTTTTGCATCTAAAAGACTCTTTACCACTTTTTCAATGATTGGTAACAATACCGGATTCATATGCCTTAACTTTTGTCTGAAAGGCTTTGTATTTGGCTTCAATGGAATCTTTTTCTAAATAATATTAATTTCATACGTTTTCATATCTTCATAGGACCAAGCAGACATATTTCCAAATTCTTTCATTAACTTAACATGTACATTGTTTTATTATTTATAACCTTATATTTGTTTCTCTCTAGGATCCTGGGAATGAAAATTATTCTATCCTTATTTCATTTGCTTCAAATACCATATCATCTACATGAGGATTAAAATAATGAAGAATATGAAGGAATTATTTGGACTCGAAGTAGGGAATGAGCCCTTTGATTATAGCAGCATATCTAGACATAGATGATAAACTTCCAAGAGAAAATATAGTCGCATATGACATCCTGAATCAAATTAAAAGAGCCAATACAATCATAGATGGAAATATCAAGGTGTTTTTGGTGACCTGATTTAGAGCACTACAAAAGAAAACTATCAGTTAGATCTCTAACATTATAAATATGTAAAGCATTTCTCATGCTTATGTTGTTATTGTTCCCATTTGGACATTGTCCATATGTTGTGTAAAGCTTTGTGCCAATAGTTATTAAATAGCTCTATTTTATACTCAGTTGGTTGTCTCTATATCATTTATGCTATGGTCACTTAGTACATGTTTACTTATTCTTCTTGTTCTTTTGGTAAATGATCATTTTGTTGGAGACATTTACCACCATACACACTCTTTTGGTCAAATTGGCCTAGTTAAAACATTATCCTAAGTATTATTGACATTAATTGACATCAGTGGAGCATTAAATGTCATCATCCAGTCACACCTACGCCTACCTTCAATCAAGGAGGCTAACTTAGTCTTCTCCTAAATTCGGGGAGGCTAACCGGAGCACTCCGAGGGTGATCTGAGTGATATTAATGCACCTAATTGCTAACTGGTGGTTACAATCAGTTAAACAGGTCATTGAAGGAGCCTCCTTTCATTTAATTGATTATTTAATGATTAATTAATGAACTGGAGTCAACAGGGGCACCTCCACCAACTTTTGATGTTTAGTTCAACTTCAGTTAACCTCATTGGGGTTCATTGGAGTAATTGAAGTGCTAGCAGTTGATGGTTGGCTTTCTATGACATGTGTCTAATCTCTTTCAGTTGAGACTTAGTCATTTATTGCACTCTGGCTTCAATTAGGGTTCAGTTGAGTCAATTAGGGTTTTGATCAGTGGTTAACTGAGTGTGGACTATGGCTTATAGTCAGTTAAGCTAGACTCACTCATTCAATTCGAATGACCTCCTTGAGGATTCAAATTGCTCATTTATGCATGCTTGTAGCATGACATTGTAATTGTAATCATTCATTCTTTATGTGAATACAGAGCGGCTACTATTCCTGTAGACCGATTACACCATTTCATGAGTTATTTGTTGATTAATCTTTGATGAGATTGATGTTTTGTTCCTAGATCAATATACAATATTAATATGGTATCAGAGCTTACGGAGGGACGAAGATTTATCTCTCAAAAACAAGCTTTTTGACAGATTTCTGCATGAAATTTGAGCAATAGCTCAAAAATCCATCACTGCACCAAAATCCAAGGCTTACCACTTAATACCCCAAGTAAAGAACTTGTTGATCAAGCTTTCTTGATTGAATATGTTGGGTGTGATGAAATCCTAAAATGTGCAGGCTGTCCGACCTTACATTGCCCTTTCTATTTTGATTTTCAAGTTTCTACAGGTGAAGTATTCGCTCCAGCAGATCCAGATGGCCTCCTCAGTAGATCTCTTGACTCCATACAATTTCCACTCATGGAAAGGTGATATGGAGATTCAGTTGTGCTCCAGAGGAATATTTATATTCACCATGGACACTGAAGATGAGCCCGGTTTAGCCATAGAAAAATCAAGATTCTTGAAAAAGAAGGATGAAGCCTTCAGTTTCTTGTGCCTCTCTATTTCCTGAGATCTTCTTTTCCATCTTACGGGATTGAAGACTCCAAAAGAAATATGGGACAAATTGGAAACACTATATGGAAAGCATGATGACTTGAGGGTTTACCAGCTCGAAAATGAACTCATGTCTCTCCAGCCCTCCAATTTCGAGACTCCGAATGATTTCTTCACAAAGTTCAAGCATACTGTTTTACTCTTGAAGCAATGCAAAGTGGAGAAGGAGGATGATCAGCTCATCCTCGCCATACTCTCCAAACTTGGGGCTGATTATTCAATTTTTTTTTCTAAATTCTGTGCGGGGAAGCTCACAACCCCTGGATGAAAGATGCCTACACTCAATGCCTTCATTGAGTCCCTAACATGTGAACATGACGGGGATCATTAGATCCTCCCATGATCAATCCCTTCATGTCTCAGGGGCCAAATATATGAAGGGTAAAGGAAAGCAGCAGAAAAATCCAAAAACTAAATTTGATGCTCCTAAACCTAGAGTTGAAAATCAGCAGCATGATGAGTCTTCCGGCTCAAGGAAGAACAAAGGAAAAGGGCACCATGGAAAGGAAAAAGTCAAGTGTTCTTATTGTGGGAAGGGATTCCACCCTGAACATTCCTACATGAAGAAGAATCTTTATGAAGCAACCTCTCTCCTTGAGAGAAATCACATCAATATTCTGGAGAGCTTTCGGAGGAGAGATCAGCAAGATTGGGAACCACAGCATGAAAAAGGTCATGCCCTCATGGAAATCCCTTCGAAGTCCAAATAACTGTTGATTGATTCTGGAGATTTGAACCACATGATGGCTGAAAAAGACTCCTTTTCATCCTTGGAGACCAGCAAATCCATCCCCATTCACATGGGAGATGACTCCACCATCATTTCAGAAGGACAAGGTACTGTTGATCTTGAAAATGGATTTTTTTCAAATGTTTTGTCTGTACTGTCTCTGGCATCAAATATCCTTAGTGTCTATCATATGAAACATACAGAAGTGCCTAAGAGAGTTTCTTTCAGCCCAAATGATGTTGAGATAACAGAAATTGCATCCAGGAAACTCATTGCTAAAGGCCTTGCAAACCATCATGCAAAAGCCTATGAGTTCTCTCACTTTGTTGCGGATGCAAATCCCACCGCTCTGCTAACTCATGGAAATGAGGTTAGTAGGTTGTGGCATGAGAGGTTTGGCCATATTAATTTCAAATATTTGCAGCAATTACAGAAACACTCCATGGTTGAAGGCCTCTCGGTCATCAAGGCAACCACGGAAATTTGCAAGAGTTGTGTGATTGGAAAACACCCTGAACACAAGTTTGATCGGGGGAAGGAAAACTGAGCTACATGCATATTGGGGCTGATACATTCTGATATCAGTGGTATAATGCATTTCACATCCATGAATGGATCAAGGTATCTTATTACTTTTATTGATGATTTTTCAAGGTACACATGGATCTTCTTTCTCAAAAAGAAGTCTGAAGTATGTGAAAAAATTTCTAAATTGAAGGCCTTGATCGAAAATGCCTCTAGGCTTAAGATCAAGATCTTGAGATATGATAATGGAGGGGAGTATGTCAGTAATTATTTTCTGCACATATTCTCCCAAAGTGGTATTCAGGTCCAACATTCAATTTCCTACACTCCCCAGCAGAACAAAGTAGCGGAAAGAAAGAATCGGTCTCTCAAGGAGATGACCACCTGTATGTTGGAATCCAAGAAGCTTGCTGCAAATTTGTGGGCTAAGGCCATGCATGCTACAGCATAAATTCAAAACAGGGTGACACACTCATCCATGAAATGGAATACCCCTTTCGAAGCATACTTTGGACACAAGCCGGATGTGTCAAACCTACGGATGTTTGGGTCCACTGCATGGGCCCGGTTTCCGCTTGATAAAAGAAGGCTTTGCAACCGCAAAGCATAGAATGTATGTTTATTGGGTATCCTAATGAATCTAAAGGTTTCAAGCTGCTGGATATCAAGACCAAATAGATCATCATCGAGAGAAGTGTCAAATCCGATGAGCCTCTTCAGGAGGTGGAACTAGTGAAGGAGAAAACTGTTGAATTTCCTTCCTATTCTACTGAATATTTGGATGATGAAATTGGGGGTGATGACCCTGATTTGGATCCTATGATTTCTAATACCAGTGTGCAGCAATAATCATATTTTGAATCATAACCTGAAGTGCAAAATCATCTTCCTACATGGGCCCGACAGACGCTCTCCTCCGTAGGAGACAACATTGGAAATCCGATTGATCCAAGGAGAACCCGGTACGATTTCCAAAGAGCAGGTATTGCGCTCTCTTGTCCTGATAATTTGATGTCCAAAAATTTCTATTTGATTATTATTTCAGATCCAAAATCCTACGATCATGCTTGGAAGGATACGAGATGGTAAGTTGCCATGGATGAAGAGATGAATTCTCTTCAAAAAAACATTGCTTGGGAGCTAGTTTTGCTTCCTCCGAGAAGGAAATTGGTTCAATGGAAGTTGGTGTTTTGGACCAAGGTTTATGCTGATGGAAGCACCTAAAAATTTAAGGCAATTCTGGTGGCACAAGGTTTCTCTCAGGTCCAAGGAGTGGACTACCATGAGACCTTTGCACCGGTTCCAAAAATGGACTCCATCTGCCTTATTTTGGCAATTTCAGCATCCAAGCACTGGGAAGTGCATCAAATGGATGTTAAGTCATCCTTTCTGCATGGATATATTCATGAGGAGATATACATGAAGCATCCTGAGGGATACATCACTGATCCATATTTGGTTTGCAAGCTAAAGAAGTCACTATATGGGTTAAAACAGGCCCCGAGAGAGTGGTATTCCAAGATGGATGCCTTCCTTCTCTTGCAAAACTTTCAAAGGTGTAGATCATATCCAAATGTGTATTTAAAGAAGTATTATGGTCATATAATTATAATTTTTTTATATGTTTATGACTTACTAATAACAGGTATCACAGTTGCCTCCATTTCAGCCATCAAAACTGCTCTCTACAATGCCTTCGAAATGAGTGATTTGGGGCTTCTAAAACAATTTTTGGGGCCCGAAATTAAGCAAAATTCTAATGGGATTATGGTCACTCAGTATAAATAAATTTCAGACCTTTTATTCAAGTTTAACATGGCTGATTGTAGGCCTGCACCATTCCCTTTCCTTTCAGGGATCAGCCTTGAAGAAGGAAAAAGCACACCTCCCATGGAGTGCACTATCTATCAACAGCTGATTGGTAGCTTGTTGCACTTGACACAGTCTCAGCCTGATATTTGTTATGTTGTGAATGTTGTATCAAGATACATGAAGCATCCTCATGATCTTCATTGGAAGGCAACCAAGAGGATCCTCCAGTATATTCGGGGAACCAGGACCTATGGCATTCACTATGTTGCAGACTCCAAGCTAGAGCTGGTTGGATACACATATTCCGATTGGACGGGTGAATCTATTGATAGGAATTATACTTCCAGATATATACTCATTTTTGGTGGTGGCCCCATTTTCTGGTCAAGAAAAAAGCAGGCTGCCATAGCACTATCTTCAGCAGAGGACGAATATCGAGGAGCGGTGAATGCTTGCATCCAAGCAGTTTGGTTGCAAGGCATTCTTTTAGAGTTTGATATTGGTAGTACTTTGTCCACTATCATATTTTTTGACAATAAAAATTCTATTAATATATCCATGGTTCAAGTTACCAGTCAGAGGACAAAGCATGTAGAGATCCACATGCACTATATCAGGGAGCTAGTGCATGACAGGACCATCATTTTGCAATACCGCCCAACTAATGAGCAGATTGCAGACATCTTCACCAAGAGATTTTCAGAAAAGAAGTTCACTTACCTTCGTTCACTGTTGGGGGTGATTTCATCAGGGTGATTCAAACTACTTTCAGTGTTCATCTTGAGGGGGGGGTTTCCCACTGGGTTGTCCCTCTTTTCCTGACTTAGTTTGTTTTGAGCATTGTTTCAGTTTAAGTATTGTACAGGGTGACCTATGGCCTTAGTTGCTAGGACCCTAGAATTTTTATGCATTTTATGTTTTCTAAATCCTCCTCAGTATAGCTTAAAGGGGGGTGTTGGAGACATTTACCACCATACACACTCTTTTGGTCAAATTGGCCTAGTTAAACCACTATCCTAAGTATTATTAACATTAATTGACATCAGTGGAGCATTAAATGTCATCATCCAGTCACACCCACGCCTACCTTCAGTCAAGGAGGCTAACTTAGCCTTCTCCTACATTCAGGGAGGCTAACTGGAGCACTCCAAAGGTGATCTGAGTGATATTAATGCACCTAACTGCTAACTGGTGGTTACAATCAGTTAAATAGGTCAGTGAAGGCACCTCCTTTCATTTAATTGATTATTTAATGATTAATTAATGAACTGGATTCAACAAGGGTGCCTCCACCAACTTCTGATGTTCATTTCAACTTCAATTAACCTCATCGGGGTTCATTGGAGTCATTGAAGCGCTAGCACTTAATGGTTGGCTTACTATGACATGTGTCTGATCTCTTTCAGTTGAGACTCGGTCATTTATTGCACTCCAGCTTCAGTTAGGGTTCAGTTGAGTCATTTAGGGTTTTGATCAGTGGTTAACTGAGTGTGGACTATGGCTTACAGTTAGTTAAGCTAGACTCACTCATTCAATTCAAATGATCTCCTTGAGGATTCGAATTGCTCATTCATTCATGCTTGTAGCATGACATTGTAATTGTAATCATTCATTCTTTTTGTGAATACAGAGTGGCTACTATTCCTGTAGACCAATTACACCATTTCATGAGTTATTTGTTGATTAATCGTTGATGAGATTGATGCTTTGTTCCTAGATCAATATACAAGATTAATACATTTTATTTGTGGTGAGTTTGTTTTTGGTTGGGTTTGTATTTACTTAAGATTTTATGAACTTGTTAAATATTAAATGTTTAGTCTTTGATCCCATGAAAACAAATCCATCATAGGACCCAACAATTTGAGGTGAATAATTTCAATATACGTTTTGTATTCTGACAAGCTTCACAACCTCACCCTGAAAAATTTTATTCCCAAAACTAATCAATACATCTTTTGGTTACTAACAAGCTTGAAAACATCATACTGAGCTCGTTTATTCCCATAAATAATGAGAAACCCATAGGAGAGACAATCTTAGAAGTTTTTGAGGTCGTAATACTTACTGGCTTGAGAAACATGTCACTTGTTGAACCATCCTTAGATGTACAACTTTGTCTGGTGCCCAATTCTGCAGTATTCCAATAATTATGTTTCATCTAAAAATATGATGTTGTCGCTGCCTTTTCTATAGAAATATCTCAAATAATGTTTTCCATGTTGGACTCGTGATTTCTGTTACACCAAAACCTGTTGGTGTTAATCTATGCCACAATCACCAGAGTTAGGATCTTGGGAGGTGATTAGTCCATGTCATGAAACTCATGGGGAGCATTGAACCCAATGTCCAACAATCTCCTCCCCAACACAAGTCGAGGAGTTTTGAACCCTTGACGTGTTACTCTAATACTGCTTGTTTTAATTAAACCCTATTGTTGGACATTGGGTTCAACTCTCCCCGTGAGTTTTGTGACATGGACTAATTGCTTCCCAATATCCTAACTATGGTGATTGTGGTGGAGATTAACACCTGTTGGTTTTAGTCTAATGACAATCATGAGTCCAACAAATGGTATTAGAGAAGGTTTCTATGATATATCCCCTTCTATAGATTTCTAACAATTTTATCATCTGGCCATTGTTTATTTTGTATATTTTCTTTCTATCTGGTAGCCATTAGGTTTCTCTTCAGATTTGGGCATAAATATGTAATTTTTATGTCTCACCCTTACCCTATTTTGTAGATTTTTTGCACAAAAAACTCAAGGGTTTCTTGATTTTTTTTTTGTAGATCTATATGATTTTTGGATTGTCCTCAAGGATATCTATCTTCCTATTATTTAGATCTAGTTTTTTTCATGAAAAATTCAGGTTGCAATTTTCAGATCCATATCTAAAACTTTTGGTGCAAAATATAAAGAATCTGGTTACACATTTGAGTTCTTCTCGAAAAAATACATGATTTCAAAAAAACAATAGTCTGATTTCGTGTCCTGAAAGCGAAGATATCGCTGATTTAAAATCAGTCATTTTTCAAAAAAAAATCGTACGGACGAAACTATTGCAGAGCTGATATCCTTTGACAGAATATCCATATTTGTATCTAACTTGCATGGTTGGATACAGAATTCTCATGCCATTTTCAAAAATAGGTATAATAGCAATTAGGAGTCATATTGATTGTGTTATGGTCATTTCAATTTTTTGGCTTAAAACCCTTGATCTATATTAAAATTAAATCAAAATTGGTAAGATATTTTTCAGTTTACTCATTATTTTCATGTCATTTCTAGCATTTGAGTTTTTCTTTAGTTTCTATCATTATGAATTCAGAAGTAGATTATGTCCCTGAACTTGTTGGTCTTAACTATCTTGCATGGAAGAGAAAAATTATTGATGTTCTCAGGAGTAAGAATCTATGGAGGATTGTTAATGATAAACAAAAGAAACCTATTGATGCTAAGGATGTGGCTACATGGGAAGACAAATGTGATCAAGCAAGAGGGCTCATTGGTCAAACGGTTGCAGATAGTATTTAGGTAAGTATTGATGCAAAAGACAACCCGGTTGAGGTATGGAAAACTCTTTCTTCTCTCTTTGATAAATCTGATGGTGTTTCTGCTTATTACCTTAAAAAGAATATTTTTGAGCTAGATCCTACTAAATTTGATAGAGTATAAATTTATCTTGCTGAAGTGAAAACCTTAAATGAAAAATTAAACAATTGTGGTAAAGATTACAAGAAAAGAGACAATGCTCTTAAATTCTTGTAGAACATAAATTGTCATCTTGTTTTGACATGTTCATTCAAACTAGGAATAGAGCTGTTGAATTGTCTCAAAGTACTACAAAACCTACATTGATACTTTTTGTAAAGGGTTGATTAATGAGCAAGAAAGGTTAATTGTTTCACGACAACTCTCGCCTAATAAAGCTCTAATTGCTCATAATCCTAAGAAAAATTTTCATATTGTGAAAGGTTCTTGTTCACACACTTCAAAACCTACTAATAATTCTGGTAATAATTCTAATGCACATCATGAAAATAGTAAGAAGAAGAAAGTGTATCATCCTTGTAAGCATTGTGGTAAAACTAATCATCCTGAAAATAATTGCTTTAAATTGAAACGTTTAATGTCTAAA
>LPNX010962862.1:157512-183485 GCA_001517045.1 Pseudotsuga menziesii | reverse complement strand
TTGGGTTGTAACCTAAACTCCCTCTTTTATTGTTAATAAAGCAGATTACTTCTTCCATATTGTGTCTCATGTGTTGTAGTTTGGTAAAGATTTATATTTCGTTATAATATGTAATTTACCTAACCTGCATCTTTATATATGAATCATATTGTATATTGGAAGAACCTTTTGTTAACAGGTTGAAGGAGGAATTATCCTGGAGATTATAAGAGTGGAACAAAGAGGAAGGAATCAGCTTGGATTAACCTTCGTTTATTACAAGTAAGTTCCTGCTACTTCCCTATTTCTTATTTGTACTTTTATAATCAAACTGTCTGCAAGGTCTAGTATGTTGGTAACCCCCAGAACTAGGTTATTAGGTGAATTATCCATTACAACAAGGTGTTTGGAAAGAGTATGCATCGATTCCTTTTGAGCTAATACCAAAAGAATAAAATATAGTAAAACTTAAATCACATAAAGTTGGACACGCTTGATTTGATTATATGCATCCATACTTTGAAAGAAGCATAGTGTCCCTAGGATAAAACACAAGGAAATTTAGAAAGGCTATGAATTTCCTATTCATCAAATGTAATGGTACAACCAGACTTAACCAAGGAAGCACAGTTACCTTCAATTATCATATTTTTGTTTTTAACAACATCGAATCTTTGATCCACAAGATTTAGAAGCAGGGGCTTTGAACTTAGCATGGATCATACAACCCTAGTATCAATCATGGCCTACAAATATTTGGATCTAGAAACATTGAAGGGAAAGGCTGACTAGAACCAAACATTCCATGTGGTTTTCTCAATGATCTCATGAACAATGTTTCTTCATTTAGTGCATATTGTGTGATAGAGTACATTCTACTAAAACTATACTAGGAGATTCTTTTAGAGTTTTTTCTTTTGTTTTGCTCTGTCCTTGTGGGAACCATTTCATGGCAAAGAGTATACCATGAAATAAAATACGTTAGGGAAAGGAATGTTGGATGGTTGAATCAATTTGGATATTTTGTTCTGACTACTACTATTATACAACAATATTTTATATATAGGGATAGTCATTGGATTCTTTCCTTGAAAAGTAAACAACAAGGCATAAACAAAGGGGTGTCCATCAGAACATGGGGGTGGCAGAATTAGTTGGTGAAAATCAATGGGAATCATTAAATACTAGGAGTGTTGTTGAACAAAAAAGAATACCCATACATATAATCGTGCCATCATTTAGCAAGAACTTGCCTTCCTATTGGATACTCAATAAGTTAGGAGAGGCATAACCAATTTCCCATTGTTCGAAAGCATAAAGGTGAGACAAATTCTAGAAACAAGGTTGAGGAACATTTGATAGCAAAAATTGATCTATTAACACCAGAGGTCACATGGGTTGTGATACATCTCAATAATTTGGCTTCCCGACGATGGCATTGGATGATTGTGAAGTTTCACAATGGCATTTACTGACCAAGGGATACAACATGATCTGACAATGTTTACTCTCTTGAGCAGGTGAACAGGGCCAAACTTCACCACCATAAATAAGAGGTCCCTCACTGTAAATGAGATTTCTAAAGGTTTGAATACACTTTACATTGAGTAATGAAAATCACCTAACTTCACCTAAACCTATCACCATCAACTACAAGGAAGGGAACAACCTTTCAAAAAATTATTTAAATATTGTTATTTTTTTCTTCTTCTTTTTTTGGTATGACCCCCCTATAGTTGTCTTGTCTACCCTAAATGGGTGACTTCAATTGCTATAGATTCAATCATCTAATCTTGACCCAAATTTACAGAATCTATCATTTAATTCTTACACACACACACAGACACACACACGATATGTTATTTAATTCTTAGATATATGAAATATGTCATTTAATTCTGACTCCAGTACAACCTATGTCTCCTTATATTATTTCAATATGTTATACATTACACTCTTGATTGGTGAGTTCGAGACAGTGAGAAGTTGTATGCTTCAAGATTAGATATAGGTCTACTATCCTTTAAGAGAGAACAATGCAAAAACCTAATAAAACAACTAACAGGGATCCCACTGTCATTCATTAGTACATATGAGATAGGATAATATCCCAATACACCTAGCTTCTCCATTTTTCTCTTATGTTTGCACTACTAAGTATTCCTACCCCTAAGATATAAAGGGTGGGTTTTCATTAATACATTAGTTAAAGCTCTGTCGAACCCACAAAATTTATTCTAATAAGGGTTTTCTTAATCAGATAATACATACCATAAGCAATTTACTGAGTTCACATCCGAGAAATCGAGTAAGTAGGGGAGCCCTTATATTTATAAGGTAGATTTATTTTGTTAGAGCCCAAAGCTGTAGAACATGATGAACTAAAGAACATAAACTTATTACGCTCCTTTATTTTTTATGGTTTTACACAGTCTATCTTAATAGCGATAAATCCTAACATTTGTTCTAAAGAGGCTCCTTATTTTGATACATCTGGCTAGCTCCAAATAATTCTCAATGATTATTAATAATTGTGGTCATTAGTATACAGGTACAAGGCATTAGATTCTTTTTCCATTCCATATCTTGTCTCCAATCGACTTTCATTCTATTATCTCCCACCAAGGAAGAAGTCACTCAATAATGGGTGGAAATCCTTTGATAAAAAAAACACAGCAATGGCCTAGAAACCACTAAGATCATGTAACTATCTTTTTGGAAGGTTGGTTTTCCATCATATGTGGGACTCATTCTTCCTCTTACTACTATTACACAGAGTAATGGGGTTTATGTATCACAATCAAAGGATAATATCCACCAACCCGATGATCTAACACAATACACGACTCTATATTGTACAACAACTCGTGCATTCTTAAAGGATTTATGACCATCCTTCCGCACCCCAAATATATTCACGTCTTCCCTAAATGTGACAACAAAAAAATATAAAAATTATATAATGATGAACTTGCCTCCCAACACTCTTTAGTCTGTATATATATAAAAGAATCTTCTATGCTTGTCCCTTTGTTTGTGTGTACAATAAACATTCATAATTTTTGTTTTTATTAACTTTTGAAGCATCACTAGAAGAGAAAACATGTTTCTTGTACGGTCTTCAACCAAAGAATTTGGATTCTTTGGTTGTTCCAGGTGCGCCCAAGGAGGTAGGTGTGTTAATACTTTCTAGGATGTGTGCGAGTGCAATAGAATGGGAAGGCAGTGAGTGCTCGACCAATGGCGAAGTTATTTATGCAAAGGTGAATTACTTTAGCAACACCATGTTACTTTCACTTCACATAGGAAGCACACCTATTTCTTCTAAATTTTACAAAACTAGTATGCCTTGTTTTTACAATTATTAATAAACTTCTTAAAAGCAATAATACTAAAAATAAAAATATGTTGTCGATGCATATCGGTTTTCTTTATGGATATAATTCAAACGTTTTACCAATATTATGTCAATCAGAAAATCCATAAGATATTGGTTGAAATAAATAAATAAGTATCATTGCGTTTTTTCTTTATATTTTATAATATTGATATTCACTTTTTTTTTGCTTCTCAGACCTACAACTATGGGAAAATCATGTTAAAAAATGTCTAGTTAAAAAAAGTGCCACCACTCCACTACTGGAATGTAACTCCACTGTGTCACTAATCAACGTGAAAATTTTCGACGGACACTTATCGCTTTATTGATGCCAAGAAAGCTAAAAGATATCTGCTCACATAAAGCTTATGAAAATCAGATATAAGATAACGATCGATAAGCCTATTATGTTTCCACATACTTGTGGTTCTATTCAGTTGGATTTTGGACAGATGGATTGTCCCATTCTCTAATTTTGTTTTACTTAATTTTATGTTATGAAGGCCATCATAAATTTAAATTTATTGTTTATTCTTTTCTAAATTCATATATACCCTTAAGGTTCTAGTTTTTGAAAGTAGGGCTCTGATTCCATGTGTAAGGCTTTTCAATTTTATTTCTTTAATTTTATATAATAATTACACTAACAAATACGATAAGCAATCCTATAATCGTGACAATAACAAATTTTCAATTAATAACATGGATTTAAAAATCAACATACTGAAAAATCCCTGTTTAAATATCGAATTTGTCTAAGAATGTAGTACTCTTTCCACAACAAGAAGCCTCCATCCTTCTTTAATGTCCAGAATGGAATCATACCTCTTTTCCAACTAGGATCTGGTCATCTTCTTAGTTCTAAGAAACCTTTCGGTTTCTTGGCCCTCTATGCTTGTTACTCTAAGAACAATAATGCACAATCTCTCTAATAACTTGTTCCATGTTTTTATTTCTTCCAAGAACTCTTCCACCTCTTAACAAACTCAACTTCTCCACAAATTCTCCTAAAAAAAGAACTCCCACAACTCCTCTTCACTCTCTCTATTTATCAAATTCTCATGCACATCCCCCAAGTCTCCTCAACCACCCTCATTTATGGGCCACCAACCATCCATTCTAAATTTAAGGGAAAATTTATTTAAAATAAAATAATGAATGGAATAATGATAAATATAAATAGACATTCTTTCTTTTCATGCTAGCTTATAAACGAATTCCACGTTTCCCCCCAAAATCTAATTCTATGACACGCACCATACCTATTCAATTCATCATATCAACAATTAAGGAAAGTTAAGAAGAGTCTTTAAATGCTACAAGATAATTGTGTGTATTCAATATACTCCCTACATCCACTAACCATTCATTTAGTAATTAATACAACAATTAATTATCCTAGTGTACATGCACAATGTTGGTATACATAGCTATTGTATATATATTATACAATCTATCATTTAATTCTCATATATATATATATATATATATATATATATATATAGTATGTGTGTGTGTGTGATATTTGTCATTTAATTATCATATATATATATATATATATGAAACCTATCATTTAATAGTTAGATATATGCATTATGTCATTTAATTATGAATAAGGTACAACCTATGTCTCCATATATTGCTTGAATATGTTATACCTTACACTCTTGATTGGTGAGTTTGAGATAGTGTTACACTCTTGATTGGTGAGTTTGAGATAGTGAGAAGTTGTATAGTTCAATATTAGATATAGTTCCATTATCCTCCTAGAGAGAAAAATGCAAAAAACATAATAAAAATAGTACCACGGAGCCCACCGTCATTCATTAGTGCATATGAGATAGGGGAATATCTCAATAGACCTAACTTCCCCACTATTCATCAGGTCCTGCACTTGAAAATATGTCTATTTTGCATCACCTAGCCTACCAAACTAAGTAATCCTACCCCTAATATATAAAGGGCGGGTGTTTAATTAATAAATTATTATAATAAGGGTTTGCTTAAGTAGACAAGATATACCCTAAGCAATTTATTGAGCTCACATCCGAGAAACCGAGTAAGTAGGGTAGACCTTATATTTAAAAAGTATATTTATTTTGTTAGATACCAAAGTTGTAGAGCACGAAGTACTAAAGAGAATAAACTTATTACACTTCTCTATTTTTTATGGTTTGACAAAGTTTATCTTAATAGTGATAAATCCTAATATCTAGCCTAAAGAGGCTCCTTATTTTGATACATTTTGTTGGCTCCAAATAACTTTCAATAAGTATTAATAGTTGCGGCTGTTAGTATACAAGTACAAGGCATTAGGTTATTTTTTCATTCTATATCTTGTCTCCAACCGACTATCATTCTATCATCTCCCGCCAAGGAAGAAGTCACTCAATAATGGGTAGCAATCCCTCAAACAAATAAATACACAACAATGGCTTGGAAACCTCTAAGATCTTGTATCTATTTTTTTCAGAGATTGGTTCTCTATCCTATGGAAGACTAATTCTTCCTCTTACTACTATTGCACATAGTAATGGGGTTCCTATATCACAATCAAAGGGTAATCTCCATAGACCCTTTAAAAAACAATGTGATAATCTAAAACCATAAAATACTCTACATTGTACAACAACTCATGCATTCTTGAAGGATTTATGACCATCCTTCCACACCCTGAATATATTCATGTCTTCCCTAAATGCGACAACAACAAAATATAAAAATTATATAATGGAAAACCTACCTCCCACCATTCTTTACTCTGTATATATACAAAAATATATTCTTCTATGCTTGTCCCTCTATCTGGGTGTACAATAGACATTCATAATTTATTTTTTTATTAACTTTTGAAGCATCAATAGAAGAGAAAACATGTTTCTTATACGGTCCTCAACCAAAGAATTTAGAGGTTTGAGGTGCCAAGCAGGTAGGTGTGTTAATACTTTCTAGGATTTGTACAAGCTCAGAAGGTACCCATGGGATAACACATGCAGTTACATGAGAATATTGAGGATCAACTAGAGTGATGGAGATCCCAACCTTTACTACAAGGTTGAATATAGAATCCTACAAAAGATGAGAAGCTTTTAGATGGGTGCAAGAGAAACTTGCAACAAAGTTCGAGATGAAGGATATTGATGTCTAGTGACCTTGAGAGGTGACATAGATGGATACACATCAAATTAGAAACAGAGCAGACTACATGTCACTCCAATGTCCCGATGCAGATAATACAATATGCGGAGGGAGGATGGTGATCCACTTTAGAGGAAGTGGCTATTGTAGATCTCAGAGTTCAAAAATCTTGACATGATTCTTGAGATTAGAGGTGTGCCAAAATCTAGAGTATATTTTCCTTAGCCAAGGAAAATGTGCGGTCGATATCCTAAATAGATTCGAGATGTTGGTCTATAGATACACCGATGGCATCTGAATTGAAGTTTCTATCCTACTTCAAACAAAGTTGATGTCATAGTCTACATGCAGAATATTGGTTCATTGATGTACTTGACAAACACAAGGTCAAACATTTGCTTTACGATGAATAATTTGATCCAGTACATGGTGGAGCCAACATGTGTTCACATGGTTTTGGAAAATCTTGTGATGAGGAATATGTACTTTGATCCAAAAGAATTCTACCGATGAAGATGAAGATCATGCTCTTATCCATTTCATCATTGGATAAGAAGGGATGCATTTGTAGGACACATAGATTCAACACTGATACATAATTCCATGTGATCTATAGTGTAGAATACTTGCTCATTATTTCTAGTCATGATAAAGATAGGCTCAGGTCCTCAGAATCAGATGATGAATTAGAGTACGTTGTCAGTGACACCAGTAATTCATGCAAGGAGACACAGATCAAGGTGGATTCTTCCAAAAAAACAAAGATGAGTATTTGACTTGTCATTCCTTATATATCTAGTTATTTAATTGTGTACATAGATATGTTCCTAGATTTAGGAAGTGTATTATGCATGTTAGAGTGTTTTCATTGATAAACAATTTACTAATGATATGCATCTGATGGGTAAGTGGATTATGGTGTTGTACAACATTCCATTGCTACTTATCTAGAATGAAACCTCTTTGTTGACATGTTGGGATTAGTGCACACTCTTAATAATGTCCTAGTAGAGATCGAAGGCATCTAGAAAGTTACCATGTATACGGGATATGGATGAATGTTGTATTGTCTGAAATAGTTGCATGAATGTATGACATACATTTTTATGCATAAGAATATGTCATTATGAATATGTTTTTAACATTATGAAATGTTTATAATCATGCAACTATATTTAACTTGTTTCAAGGATCGTATGCAATCACCCACAAGAGAAGAATGATGAAGTTGTGAATGTACAAGAGAAGAATGATGCAGTTGTGAAAGTATGATGAAGTTGTGAATGTATAAGAGAAGAATGATGTAGTTGTGAATGTACGATGAAGATGCATATGTACAAGAGAAGAGTGATGCAGAACAAGTTGTTAAGTTAATGTGTTGACTAAGCCTCTGTCTCATGTAATTTTTGAATATTTTTTAGACAAGCTTGGTGTAGTCCGAAAGGACTTGTCTCGAAAGAGGGAGTGACGATGAGGTTTTGGAGCCTGTTGCAGTGGTGTGGCAACTTAGTCTAGGATTGGTATGTTAGTCTGATAAGTCTTGGTTGATCCCATTGGGATTGGTATATCGATACTGACAAGGCCTAGTTGATCCTAGGTATATTCGTATGTCTGGCTAGGATTTTTTGTCTTGAAATGGTTAGTAAGTCAGACAAGGCTTGTTTGGTCTCCAAGTAGATCGATATGTCTGGCTAGGCTTGTTTCCTATGAAAGGATTATTAATCCAGAAAAGGCTAGTTGGGTCTACCACAATGCCCACTATGATGTTTCTTCAGATGATTTCAACACTTTTTGTTGATGTTCTGGTTTTCATTCTAGCACTCTATTTTGATGATGTGTTTATGGTTCCAACACTCTGTGTTGATGATATGGTTGTGGTTATAGAACTTTGTGATCATGTTTTGGTTGTGGTTCCAACAATCTATGTTGATGTTGTGGCTGTGGTTCTAGCACTCTGTGTTGATGATGTGGTTGTGGTTCCAACACTCTATACTGATGTTGTAGTTGGGTTCCAACACTCTATATTGATGTTGTGGTTATGGTTCCAACACTCTGTGTTGATGATGTGGTTGTGGTCCCATTACTTTTTGTTGATGATGTTGATGTGGTTGTAGTCACACCACTTTGTGTTGATGATGATGATGTTGTCTTAGCATTTTATGCTAATGATGATGATTTTGTTCCATCATTTCTATGCTAATGATGTGGATGATGATCTAGCATTTATTTGTTGATGATGTTGTTCTTAGCACTAACATGCTATGATGTTGATGTTGTTCCAGTATTCACATACTGTAGATGTTGCAGATGATGATGATGTCCCTATATTCACATACTGATGATCTTGTAGATGATGATAATGTCCCAGTATTCACATACTAATGTTGCAGATGATGATGATGTCCCAGTATTCACATACTGATGTTGCAGGTGATGATGGCGTTCTAGTGTTTGCATACTTATTTTATAGATGATAATGATGATGTTCCAGTATTCACATACTGATGTTGTGGATGATGACGATGTTCCAATATTTTTATACTAATGTTACAGATAATGATGATGCTCTGTGATGATGATGTTTAGCGATGATGATGTTCTGTGATGATGATGTTCCATGATGGTGATGTTCCATGATGATGATGTTCCACGATGGTGATGTTCCACGATGATGATGTTTCATGATGATGATGTTCCACGATGTTGATGTTTCGTGATGATGATGTTCCACGATGATGATGTTATATGATGATGATGTTCCATGATGAAGATGATGCTTATGATGTTGTTGTTACAAAAATTCCTTTGACATATAAATTCACTAGTCAGTTATACAGTTTTTGTTTTTGTAATAACTTCCTACACCTTCCTTATTAATAGGGATGTTGAAATAATGTAACTACAAAAGATACTCTATTGTACTTATTATTATTGTCGCTCCCTTTCGAAGATGTTGTTCCTCCGATTAGAGATGCCATTGATGTAATTAGTCATGTAAAAGTCATGAGGTAAGACATTCGTTGTAAGTAGAGTCAATAGTACCCACAAAAGTACTTTATAAATTCTATTTTGAGTCTTCCTAGTTAGGTTAGCCCCACTTAGAGAACCTCACGGACCTAGTTAGGTAATTGAGTCACTCACCTGATAAATATAAATGGGTGAGGCACCTCCCTCATTTACACACACTTCTCACTCAATCATTGCATAAGAGAGAGAGAGAGAGAGAGAGAGAGAGAGAGGCAGTCTACTGCGGAAAGGGAGCTTCTATTCTTGTTCTTGGGGTCTTATAATGTACTTGGTCGAATTCTATATCAAGGAAGTTTTGTTGGGTTTTCTCCCATATCATTAGGGTTTCCTAAGATAAATCTCTGTGTTCTTTTGTGTGGTTGTGTTTTTCTTTCTTTCAGTGATCCTTTGCTTATGGTTACGATGTTGTGATGCTAAATGATTTTAATATATTGTATAACCATCAAAATTATAAAAAGAAAATATATGATTAAAACCTCTCTCTTTATATGTGTGCGTGTGTTTCAACAAATATAAAGAAACTTGAACTTTAAAACTTTAATCCACAATTATAGTGTAGATAGATCTCATCAATAATCCAAAGACAAATAAATCAAACCATAGAACAGAGGATATACCCTCGAAAAACCATCCACTGATTCGGAGGATAAAAAACCCAAAAAAAATCTTAGAGTATCATTAATAATAGACAGAGAATGATTACACCGCAATAGCATATTACCTTTTTTGAGAGAAAAAGAGAGTAGAGATCAAATGTATCATTGTTATGATCTTTCTAAGGGCATAACACTTTAATAACAAGTCAAATTAGGTCATACAAGGAAGGTAGCAAATATTTGCATGCTTCAGTAACTTGCTAACACTAACAACACTGTCTCATCTTCAACCATGTGCCCCCACTAATTCACTGAGTGTAACTACCTCTAACTAAGTTGTTAACTGAATGAACTGAATGGAATTGCATGTAACTAAATGTAACTAAAAAAAATTGAATGTAAATGAATAGAACTAAACAGAACTGAATGTAACTCGTGCTTCTCCATCACTGTCATTTTCAATAACCACTTGCATAAATTAAGGATTTGATTCCTTAATTAAATGAAATTGTTTAATCGCAACTAAGACTCAATTGATGTCTTATTGATTCGATTTCACTTGGAGGAATACATGGGAATTTCAATTTCTCTCTCTATCTCTATGCTCATACAAATTTTCTTTGGATGGTCCATATGTGTTTTCATTAATTCTTTATCATATCATACTCATAAGATTGTTTCCAAACCTATGATCATATGTATTATCCCTGGTCATATAGTCACATGCTAAAGTAAATCACTCTAGAGGTAGCTAATCCCCGAAGGAGACTTATAGCACCGGTTGCTCATGACTAGCCATACATCACATAGTATATCCACTTTACAAAATAAAGTACACCACTTCACAACATGAGGATATTTGTAGAACCTAATATTACTCACAAGTCTACTGTCTTGATATTAATCACAAGACTCAACTTGATATTACTCACAATCTTTACAACAACAACACCTCAATCATATGAGGATATTTGTAGGACTTGATATTACTCACAAGTCTAATGTCTTGATATTACTCACAAGACTCAGCTTGATATTACTCACAAGATTTACAACATCACCACCTCAATCATATGAGGATATTTTTAGGACTTGATATTACTCACAAGACTCAGCGTGATATTACTCACAAGCTATACAAAATCACCACCTTAATCATATGAGGATATTTGTAGGACTTGATATTACTCACAAGTCTACTCTCTTGATATTACTCACAAGACTGGAGAATGAATCTTGGTGCTATAATCTCAACACTCTAGCAAGGGAGACATTCTATGCCATACTAGGAATTTCCTACCATACCAAGGTTATCTCGGAAGTGTTAGAACTTCGTCACAGATAGAGGCTTGTCACAAATTTGTAATATGCTCATTAGTAGCTATGTATTGGAATTAATTTTACATGACCATGACTTTAATGAAGTAATACTTCATCTCATTGTGTTTTATCATAACACACATATAGGGTTTTCCAAATAGCTTGAATATTAACACCTAAGGAGTGTAGGATCAAGTCTTTCACCCTAGTAGGTAGCTTCCCAAGCTTCACTACTCCTTAGCAAGTAGTACTATCCTCAAAACACATTTTGATTTTGAAGTACTCTCATACATACATCTTTCTTTTGTAGTACTAGCCACAATACACTTAGATTTTGTAGTACTAGTTGCAAATTACACTTAGATTATCTCAAGCTAAAACAATAGTTGAATAGCACAATCAAAATAGGTATGCCATGTATCAAATGCAATAAAGAGAATATTATAATGTACCTCAAAGGTACTTAAACATATGCCTAGTAATAAGAATAAAATACAACAAGTCTACTCAAATACCAACCAACTAATTACACATAGTATCATCATCTAGATCCAATCCAGGATAACATTTGTTTGAACTAGAAACCATGGATTTTAAATCCATCACATACAACATTATACAACAAATGTGTAATAACATGCATAAATAAAGTCTTATCTTTTCTTTCACTCTTCAACATTTGTTGACTTGTTGAATCTTCTGTTATCAGGATAAGTTCTTTGTGAGCTTGTCATTCTCTATGATGTTCTTTAAGGCCTATTCAATTTCTTAGTGATTCTTCTCTTTATACAACAACAACCCAATTACCTCTCCAAGAGGTTTAACTATTCTCTTATAGTCTAAACTATAACTCTTCTTAAGTATCAATAGTCTTTGAGACTTTGACCATGTCTCTGCGCATGTGGATTCTCTCCACAAGGTATCATAGCCCTTGGTTTCCTCAGTCATGTACCATTAATTAACTGATGGGGATTTTATCTGTTGCTTCCTATGAAGACACACCAATACTCCCTCTTCAACTAGAGGTTTTTTTTATATACTATACCAAGCTTGTCCCAGAAAGAGGCTTAACAAGAATGTTGGAAATGCTTCTCATTTGTGGATATGTTCCATGTCTTGAATATAACTTACTCAAAACCTCAAAATCTTTACTACTTTTCAGCATGTTGTATATAGAGCAACGCATGTGATCTTCCTTGATCACTCTACTAGTCAAATTTCATATATCTTTGTAGCTCTATTTCACTGACCAAGACATACCCGAGTCCACATACACTTGTACCGATTAGGTACCACAACACATGCTTTGTTGTACATGTTTGTATAGACTATAAAGCATATAACATATCTAGGGACTTGTGAATAACCAAATACATCTCAATTGGCTTAAGATCCTCCAAATATGAAATAATAGCTATAAAATTTCATATTTATCTTCATATGTGTAGCCATGGATTTGTAGTCCATCAGTGTGCCATCATCTTGAAACTCTTCAGGGTCTTTTACTGCACATTTTCCTTAAGTGTGGAAAATATTTGTCTGGTGATTTCCACCCCACTAATCATAAGAATCATAACAAGATTATTAAATATTGTTCTAATATTCCTCTTCAATTCCAAGCATCATGTAGGTCTCCCTTTTTACAAGAGGTACATTAACCAGTTACACTAGTTCTTCAGGAGTTACCAAAACTAGCAACTCCCTCTTACCATGTGAATGTGAAAATCATAATTTGGGTCCTCCATCATGGAGACTCCATGCTCATCTATGTTTAAAGCTCTTATTGAAACATGAATGTAAATAAGATAATTTAATTATCTTCAAGACTCTTAACATCTCTCAGAATAGGATTAGGGATTCTATTCTAACTTCTTCCTAATACATAGGAACCTCCCGATCTACTACTAGAAGCTCCTTTCTTCGCAACATCTCGTTCTCTTTCAGGATCATCCAGCATAATTGCTCTTCATTCAATACATGTAATTTTTCTTGTAGGTTAGGACATACAGTTTTTTCCTACAAGCCAAATTCAATCAAGATATTAATAACCTTGCATAATCCAGTCATTTCAATAAAATGATAAGAAACATATACTGACATGCAAAACATTCTAATCAATGTTTCAGTATAACCATATCTCTCAAATTTTAATCACATGATTACCTCAAAGTATTTGCAGTGGTTCATATAGTTATGTACACATTAAATCAATGTTTCGGCATAACCCCATTTATATTTTGTGTAATTTTTTGCAGTTCTATATCAGCCTTATATTTAGATCTCATGAAGATTTATGCAAGCCCTTATTCTTCTTAATATGAATTTATCTACTTACCAATAAAATATAAATATTGTAACATATGTTCTTAATCATGTTTATACCATAACATCATTCCTAATCCTAGGAATATAGATTGTAATGAAACAAAATCTTATTTTATAAAGGTGTATGATAATCAAATAATCATGCAACCCAACATTCATATCTCATGAATCAATCATGCATCACAACATTCATATCTCATGAATAATCATGCAGATCTATATTCATATATTTATGAACAATCATGTGGTCCAACATTCATATCTCATTTATCAATCATGCAACTCTATATTCATATATTTATAAAACAATCATGCATGCTCTATATTCATATCTTATGAACAATCATGCATGTTCTAAATTCATATTTTATAAAACAATCATGCATGCTTTATATTCATATATTATGAAACAATTATGTATCTCTATGTTCATATCTTATGATACAATCATGCATGTCTTATATTTATGAAACAATCATGCAACTCTATGTTCATATCTAATGAAATAATCATGCATGATTTATGTTCATATCTTATCATGCATGCTTTATAGTCATGTCTTCTGAATTTTGTTTATTTTCAAATAAATGAAAGACAATCAACACATATACTCACAATTCCTAATCTTAGGGAGACAAATCTCTATATGACAGTAATGAAAACATTAAAAAAAAGGATCTAAATAACATATAATAAAAAAATTGGGTACTTATCTTTTATTGTTTTGCATGCTCCCTCTTGATATTTTCTACCTTGCAGAGATTACCGAAGTCCCTCAATCTTGTTCTCTTTGCAAATTTGAGTGCATGCAGGAGGTAGCGAATCTCAGCATGGAGAAACTGGATCCCATGCATCCTAGAGTGAATGCTCATATTCAAGGAAAACTTCTTCCAATGATCATCCTCTTATTCGGATATGATATTAACTCTATGAGGCTCTCATTATACACAAGATCCATTGAATAATGATAATATCCAAACCACACATTCTGGGGTTATTCCATCAACTTGTCTACTTCAGGAAAACGACCATAACATGAATTATGAGAAATTCATCTTCAAATACCATATCGTAACTCTCAAACAGTTGTGATTTTTTTTAAATATTCTCATGTCTAGGTTAAATCAGACTATTTAGGAAGTGGTTTTTCAACCATTTTGTCTGGTTCCCCATGAACTGATCAGAATGTATCCATGAATTTTGTCCCCTAAAAAGTGACAGAAATGGTGCATATTGACTTTCTCTTGAATTCACCCTGCATTGGATAGAGGATCCTCACTCACTAAGGTCACATAAGAATATAGATTATTCTACCTAAGGATGCATAACACCCTCTCCTTCCATGTGTTGAAGTTGGAAGCACCTTCAGGTTGGCCTTTCGGTTGGACGAAGATCAATGCCATGGCTCCAAGCTCTTTTCTTAATACTTTAAGATCTATGTAGGCTTTAGTTGCTTGCGCAAACTAAGATCTTGCATGCGCTTTCTCTGGTACCATGTTAGTCTTTGAGAAAATATGTAGAAATTTAACTTTAAAAATTTCATCAACAATTACATTGCAGATAGATCTCATCAATAATCCAAAGACATAAATAAATCAAACCATAGAACAAAGGATATACCCTAAGAAAACCCTCCACTGATATGAAGGATAAAAAAACCCAACAAACAACCTTAGAGTATGATTGAGAGAATGATTACAACACAATAACATATTTCCTTTTTCGAGAGCACAAGAGAGTAGAGATCAAATGGAATATTGTTACGATCTTGCTAAGTGCATAACACTTTAATAACAAGTCAAATTAAGTCATACAAGGAAGGTTGCAAATATTTGCATGCTTCAGTAACTTGTTATGACTGAGAACATTGTCTCATCTTCAACCATGCATCCACACTAATTCACTAAGTTTAACTGCCTCTAACTGAGTTTTTAACCGAATGAACTAAACTGAATTGAATGGAATTACATGTAACTGAATTTAACTGAACAAAACTGAATATATATGAACTGAATTGAATAGAACAATGAACAAAACTGAATGTAACTAGTACTTCTCCAACAATGTCATCTTCAACAACCACTTGCATAAATTAAGGAGTTGATTCCTTAATTATCTGAACTCGTTTTATCACAACTAAGACTCAATTGATGTCTTATTAATTCTAGTTCACTTGGAGGCATACATGGACAATTCGAATTCTCTCTCTATCTCTGTGCTCATATTAATTTTCTCTACATGGTCCATATGTGTTATCATTAATTCCATATTATATCATGCTCATAATATTGTTTATGAACCTATGATCATATGTATTACCTCGGGTCATATAGTCGCATGCTAAAGTAAATCACTCTAGGGGTAGCTAATCCCTAAAGGAGACTTGTAGCATCGATTGGGCATGACTAGCTATACATCACATAGTAAATCCACTTTACACAGTAAAGTACACCACCTCACAACAGGAGGATACTTATAGAACTTAATATTACTCACAAGTCTAATGTCTTGATATTACTCACAAGCTTTACAACATCACTACCTCAATCATATAAGGATATTTGTAAGACTTGATATTACTCACAAGACTGAAGAATGACTCCTGATGCTGTAATCTCAAGAATATATATATATATATATGGGTGAATCCATGAAGAAGGGTAACACTTTTGGCCCAAAAGTGACGGTGAAAATTCAGTTTTTTACTCCTTTATTAAATAGAATCTCTCAAAAATCATAAGATGCTTTGTGAATTCCAACATGCAACTAAAAACCAAATTGTAGGGAATTATGTTGTATTTTCACCTATATTTAAAAATAATAAAAATATTATTTAATTTACCAAAATTGCATTTAATGATATGTGTGTTCTTGTAAATTTCAGGAAAAGTTAACAAATGGCTTGTGTGGACGTAAAATAATTTAGTGATAAATGTATAATTTCTAGAAAAATATATGAAGATAATCTACACAAAAAGCACGAGGGTGCACATATTTTTTTTGTAATTTATTTTGAAAAATTGTACAGATGTGTGTGAACATAAACTTTTTTTATTGGTTACGAAATTCAAAAACAAAAAATACCCTTTTGAAGAGGACAGATTGATGTGAGGCGTATCTTTTTTGAAATTTTTTTGTTGTGTATTTTTTATGTTAATGATTTTTCTTTACATTGATTCGAAGTTGTGGACATGGTTTTTAAGTGTAAGTTTGAAAAGAAAATTAAAAGGAATTATCATATGAATTCAAAAATATGTAACTTATATGTCAATGGATATATGATTCATTAGCGAACTATTGGTATGCAATCCACCACCTAATCTGTATCTCAGGACAGGTTTTACGTCTAGCAACGATGTTAGTAGAATTACTTTTCCAGAAATGGGGCCTAAAAGTCTGTTTGTAAATCCCTTGATCGATATATTAGCTCAATTGAGCTTTTAAGTGCATTTTTAAATACCTAGATGGAGGGGTTTATGTGCGGTTAGACAAACGTTCTATCGATATTTTAAAAACTTTGATTAAAAATAACTTTCGAGTGCCCATATTGATGTGTGCACATGAATATGGACACCAACAAAATTTAATCAGTTTTTTTTATAAAGTTGGTATCATTTATGGTCCATCGAGCTCTTAGACTTCAATGAAAGGAAAACATATAATTATATGATAATAAAACAAAATATAATTTGAAAAATAAAAATGATACCTATGGCTAAATAATAAATACCTTGAAGAAGAATAAAGTAAATGCATTACCACTGCTAATTCCTCTATATATTTGTTTGCAGATATGTGACGCAAAGTAGTTAGAGTCATAGATTTGATCAATCATATCTATAAATTCAATTACTCTACACCCATATCTTCAAATGAACAAGAACCTTCTCATCTGTAAATAGTAATTACACATCTATTATATCTATAACATATATCTCATATATGTAATTTGTCTTTGTTAGTATTTCACTAAATTTCTATGCAATAAACACAATGAAATAAACCGTGGTTTGTTGATTTTTTATATGGATTCATCTCTGAATCTAGTTTCCAATGATATAAGAACTGTTTCATTTCATTTTGAATTTCTATTTATTAATAAATTTTTTCTAAAGCTTATCCCTTAAGAATTTTATTGTTCTGAAAGCTACCTTAAATGAAATTTCGTAGCTTTCAATTAAATTTCAATAGATCATAACAATGCCAACACAAAAAAAATGAAATCTTCATAGAGATCTCCCTTACCCCATCCTCTTCAAATGGATACTTTTAGTTTTTTTAATAAGAGTCATACCAAAAATAAAATTGAAGGTCTTCATGTGTTGATAAAGCACCATTTTCTGAACATATACTATTTCGATAAATAATAATAAAAATAGTTTTGAAGTTTAAAAAACCTCAAACTATAGTCCATGTAGAAGTGCAATGTGTGTCGATTGTGAACATACATTACTTTGCCTAAAACGAATAACCATCTATCAAAAAACTAGAGGTTATGCAGGTCACTCATTATCCATACCTAAAATTTTCAAGTATATGTCATTGGTGGCCTCCAAATTTGTCCCACAATATGTCCATAAAAAAATTAATATATATATATATATGAGTATAAAGCTAATTCAAAATTATAAAACATTTGTGTTTACTTCAATGTGTAATTCCTAAGGGAGATATGGATTGGAAGAGGTCGAAGTTGAAAAACATAAAATTTTGCAGTTTTGTTTGTCAAAAATCAAGCAAAAATGTTACCCAAATTCATGTTTTCATCATGGGCCAGTCTCAATAAAAAATGATTTCAGAATGGTGTTATTTCATAATCTATACTTGATCTTTGGTCATAAATATTTTTACTCACTATTGTTTTTTTATTTAGTATTTTTGTGTAAAATGTATGATCAACAGAGTACTTTGGGAGATTTTAACTTAGGATATATATATGAAGATGCCATTCTAATAGGTGTTGGATACAATATTTTGATGTATTATGATATGCTCAAACAATATTTTGTTGGTTTTATAAGAGTCTATCATAGTGTTGTTGGCACAACATATCCCATTTCATCTAATGAAATGAGAGCCCCATTCATCGTTATTAAGGTAATTTTTATTGTTATTGTTTACTTTGGGGTATTATTCCTTTGTGTTTTCATCCCTTTTACCTTATCATGCTTGAAACTTAATAAATTTCTCATTCAAATCCTTTTGTTTTTTGGTTTGTGAGTTGCAGAAAATCCTATGTTTTCTTTCAAATTTTTGTTTCTGCAATCTGCAAAAGAGGAAAGAAGAAGTCTTGTTTTTTAAGGTTTTGAATTTTTCTTGCCCACAACCTGCAATGCGGAGTGCAGATGTTGCAATCTCTTCTATTTCCCATTTTTTCCTTTCCGCTACCCGCAATGCGAATTGCGAATGTTGAACAATCGTTTCACAATAAAATTTCAATTTTTCACTTCCTCAATTCCGCAACCCATAATGCGGATTGCATAAATCAGAAACTCAAAACACAATAAAATCAAAAAATTGCGGAAGCAATAAAACTAATTTATGGTCATAAATGTTATCCCGCAATTCCGCAACCCGCAATGCGGATTGCGGAAATAAAAAATGAAAAATTTGTTAAAATTTCATCTTTGAAATTTCATGTCTTGCTTCAATCTTGATCGATGAACTCAGTGGAATAAATGTTTTCATTTTTCACTATTTTGTTCATCATTTTAACTTGCAATTTTATCTCGACGAAAGAGTTTATTGCGATTTTTCACCAACTCACGAATCTTCTTTCTCTTTAAGCGATTTACCGATAATATTTCATATCACTTACTTTCCATTGGTTCAATTGCAGTAATTTTATGTGGTTAAAATTGATTGTTTTCCTATAATTTTTCCAGAATTTACCCCCTACCTGCAACAATGTCGAGAAATGCGAGGTCCAAAACCACTCTCAATGATAAAAAGAACAAATACCCTAATGCTAGAATCTTCTCTGACACTAGTGGGAGAGTATTTGAAACCAGCTATTACCTAGACTGGTCTTGAATTTACGCCATTTCTTATAATGATGACTTCTCTGCCATCCCACATGACCAGTTGAACTTCATGAACATTAGTAAATCCCAACTCCACGCAATAGCGACCAAACCTGCTTTCATCCCCTATACATACCCCGTGAAGTGGACGATCGATCATGTGAACCCCAAATACTGCTCTTTTGATGACCAGGATCACACTCAGATAGCCTCCTTTCGTCCAGAGGTATTTTCTAGGGCATACGCCCTTAACCCACCTCAGTAATTGCTTAATAAGCAATTACTTGAAGTCTCTACTACACAGTACAATTTTGAGGAAATGATGAAGTCGTCAATGGATAACCCTGTTGAATTCACCCCCAATCCAAACAAATTATACCCTATCTTTTGGTTTAGAGAGTCATTTTCCCTATTGGTGGCCATGCTATGCAAAATCTATGGGATACCAAACTGGACATTGTTCAAGGAAGAATGGGTGCCCCTCGCACATCATGTCCTTACAACAGTGGAGTCCTTCAACTGGGCTTAGATCCTATCAGCTGTGTTGAAGGAGTCAATTGAGAAGTATCAAAAAAATTTGGTGTCTTAAAAGCCTACATCTTATCTATCATCCTATGTGATGGACGTATTTTGCATATATTTTCCTGTCCTAGCCATGGGATGGAATTAGACCAAATTTTCACCTCATGTCCATATATGCTTCTCGGCATTGTGGGAGGACAACCTTGTCCTGCTTGTATATGACTTATGTGACCATTTTATTGGGAGAATATATCAGAGGATTTTCAAAGGGGATGCCCCTACTTTTTCTGACACAGCAAGAGCATTGATCTCCACCATGGGAGATTGGTATATCGAGGAATATTTTGCATACATTAGGATATGGGGTGGCAACAAGGTCCATCTTTTTCCTAGGCTTGTTCCAGAAAGGATGGCTCTTGAGGAAATTTCTTTTCAGATTGTGGTTTATGGAGTGTTTCCCGAACTTACTGCATCAAAGTGGAAAGGGTTGCCAAAGTTCCCTCTCAGCCTTGGACCATTGGTGATTCATAATTCTACCCATGCATGCACCCTTGGTAATAAAATTGTTACTTTGAAGCTTGGGGAAGCCCCCAAAAGAATGCATGATCCAAAGTCCTTCCTGGAAAATCATTTTAACCAAGAGCACATGAAGACTGGTTTCTCACATCAGAATGAATGTGATGAATCCATATATCAAGGGGCTAAAGACTTCTCAAAATTTGTAATGAGGATCACCACTCCCGATGAAAAGAGTTCAATTTTCCAATAACAGCAGGAATTCAAGACCAAGGTCCTCCACTACAGGAAAATTGAGTTAATTGTAGAAGACAAAGCACAGAAACAACTGGTAGAGAAAGACGCCCAAAAGTACCATCTTGGTTCTTCTTCAATAGAAAATGAGCAGACTGATGATCGTGGGAAGGATGTTATTGAAAATCCTCAATATCCAGGTACTTCGTCCACTTTTGAGGCTTTGAAAAGGCCTGCAGAGATGAAGAGGAGCTTAGAACTAATGAGTTATGTGGTAGAGGCACAAGAAGCAGTGTCTGAACCTCAACTAAAAGGCAAAGGACTAAGAATCCACCCCCACAGGTTAATCCACCTCCAAAAGTAGATCCACTACCACAGGCTAATCCACCAGCAGTCAATATTGATGTACATGAGATCGAAAGTGACTTGGAGGAAGAAACTCTTCCCTTTAGTTACTTTTGTCCAATTACAGTTCCCACCATTTTATCGTCTATTGTTTCAAAGACTCAAACAACTGGGAATCCTCTACAAGGTTTGATACATGACCATTATTTTTTGGATATCCTTAAGTCTCAAATTCTTACTTCTAATAGTGGTACATCTGGTGTATCCTTACCCATACCCATTGCTATTCCTTTTTCCACCTTACCCATTTTTCATCAACTTTTGAATTACCTTCCATCACCACCCAACTGATATATTCACAATCCCCTTTATCATTTTCACAATCTGACATCTCTTCTACCCCTTCCACCTCTTCTGAAATCATCACCTTTGTTATTACTTCCATTCCTTTATCCTCCATTTCCCATAATTCTACACCTTCCATCACTATTCCCCAAGTCACCATGCCAATCCCTTCCCCTGGCATTCCCCAACCATCCCCTTTAGTTAGTGTCTTTGAAGGATCCATTTCCACAACTGAGGAAGTTGCAGATTTCGGTGAGGATGAAGTGGTATTCCTTGGTGAATACTTTTGGAGAAAAGTAGAAAAGGTAGTGGTGAAGAAAGGATCCAAGAGATCCAGGAAGGGAACCTTCAAGCAAGGATCTGTACCTAATCATATCGTGGAAGATAACATCCACGGATTTTAAGCAGGAGGACTTGGAGATCATAGCTGCCATGGGAACCTTTGTAGGGGCCAACTATGACTCAGATTCCTCGCTCAAAAAGGAAATTGAGATCAAGGAACAAGAGCTGCAATAAATCAAACAAGAACAGTGACAACAATGTTCCCAACACTAGACTCAAATGCAAGAACTAAAGGAGGATCATGAAGATTAGATCAAACAACTTCAAGAGCATAATAGTCTCCTCAAGAGAAATCTTGAGGAATCACAAGGGGTAAATGTTAAATAGGTGGAGACCATCATAGCCCTGGAGAAGCAGCTAAAGGATTTTCAGTTTGTATCAGTGGCTTCTTCCTTTTCAAATTTCACAACAGAGGAATTAAGAGAATTGGCTTTTAGGATTCAGAATGACCTTCAACAGCTGATGGTTTGTTGATGTATATGTAACTTCGGAATGTATTCTTCTATATATTTTATATTATTGTAACCCGATGTTTATTCCGGGATGTTTCTATTATGTATTTGAGTCATGTGGTCATGCCCCGATGTTTCGATCGGGAGGATTAATAATGTAACCAAGTCATGTCAAGTCATTAGGTAAGTCCCCACAGTTTAGGGGCACTTGAGTTATTATACACTAATTAAGGTGTAGGCTCGAGTAGTAATTATTAGGGTTGAGCCTACGTGTGAAATGGCAACTTAAGTGAACGGACTAATATAAATAGAGAGTGTGTGTCTCTCTATTTATCACTTGTGACTTAGCTCTCTTTCTCTCTCAAGTGTGGCGCACTTTTGGAGAAGGAAATTCTTGTGCTTGACAGAAGACAGAAGGCTACTATTGTGAAGGGAGGTCATCTTACTGTTTTGGGTTCACATCTTGTGGTGATACTATCTTAGAGGAAGTTGAGGGGTTTTCTCCATTTATGGTTTCCCCTCCTAAAATCTTTGTGTCTCTTGTCTCTTGTGATGTGCTTATGTGAATGCTGTGCTTGTTATTCTCTCAGTGAAAAGATCTTGTTATAATGCTAGCTTAAATGTTGAAAAACTAACATGGTTAAACTGTTAGAAGGCTTAAATGAGATGCAGGAGACATATAATTCCTTCAAATGCCAATCATACCTCATCTACAATCACAATCAAAGGAGGAAGGAAGAAACTAGGGCTTATGACAATTTGGTCGATTGACAAAGATACATAAAAGACATACCAAAAGATGTTCCAATCCTTGGAAAAATTAAACTAAGAAGGATCAATATTTCCCTAGAATCATGGGAAAATGTCTGTGAATCAATAGAGTCCACTATTCATGATGGACAAGTGTCCTGCAAGAAGAGAAGGTTTGCCTCAGAAAACTTGCTAAGTTTTCTGGACTTACCACTCATGGATCCGATAGAAGTGGCCATGCCTTCGAATCTAAAGCTGGAATAGGTGGAAAGGAGTTTTTTTGGAAACTAAGGAGTAGATTCAGAAGGTTGATCATCTTCACATGGTTGAAATCAAGGATTGGATCAAGTCATCACTGACGTTGTAGATGTGGATCGACCTCTTTCTCTAAGAATGGGAAAAGGTTAAGAAAAGGGAGATTGCATCACTAATATGCAAGGCCCAATTATAGTTAGAATTTCTTGAGTATAGGGATGTAGTCGATCTCTTAGATGCCTTTTCCAAGTGGCAATCTTCCCTTGGAAAATCTTAAGGCTGATATCATGTAATCCCCATAGTTTTGGAGGACTTTCTTTCTTTGCAAAATTTTGTAATAATTATTTAAGGAGATGAGATATCTAAATGAAAGGAGATACAAAGCTCGAGGGAGTGACACTACATGACTTTAGAAGAAAGAACCACACGTGACAGACTAGAGATACTCTGTAATTTTTGCGGGATTGTAATTTCTTACATTTTTAATAAAATTCACATTGTTTCTTTTGTCATCTTTTGGCTATTCATTGAATGTTTTTAATGAATTTCGGTTATTCTTTTAATTGTCCGAGACTTTGATTACTTGTTTCCTTATTAGTAAACACATCAATTACTGTATTGATTTTTCATTACAAAATTATTGTGTTGTGTATGCTTTAAGTAATTTTTTTTATTTGATCCATATACTATAAATAACAACTAATAAACAATCACCTGTACAAAAGCTGAATTTTCAATTAGTTTTACTCCACTAGAACAATTACATGCTTAATGTCTTTAAATATAACAATTCAATTTTAATTGTTTCAGTTATATTCGAAGTTGGCAATAAATGAATCTGATTTATATTTCTATGCAATGGATTAACTTTTTCCATTCAATCATAGATGTATTTGTTCTATTACAAATTGTTCACTCTTACTGTCTTAGTTTACTTAGACAGTTTACGGTTCACTATTACCTCAAGACTTTCCTAGATATTCCACAGAGGAAGAAGAGATCCACCTAGATCTAAACAACTTATGCCAGTGGAGGCCTTATATCCATAGGAGTCAGTCATCCCAAACAACTTGGGGATAAAACCATCTCTGCGTGGGATTGTTTGAAGCCCTTCAAGTTGGAAACCATCTCCGTGTGGGATTGTTTGAATCCCTTCAGGTTGGAATTTCTCCTCCTGTTGATTTCCTTGTAGTTTTCCAGCAACTACAACCTCGGGCCATCAACACATAACAAGTGTTTTGTGCACCTACGACATGTATTTTTATCTTTGATCAATAAATATATATTTTTTTCAAAAAAATAGTATCAAATAATTTAAATGAACATCATTGTTGTGTTAAAAGGGGCTACCAATTTGTGAAAGAAGAGTTAAAACACATTCTGGCAAGGACACCCTTGCTTTGTTAAGTGTCTATGAGGTCACCCTCGGTGACCTAAAATCACATAAAGTTGACTATGATTGGATTATGCCCATGATTAGCTTCTCTTTCAGAGCTTTGAAAGTAATCAATGGAATTTTTAGTGGTTATTATAGGCATTGGATATTAAGGCCCTATGTGCAGTGAGCAAGAGAGACATGGTGCCAAAAATCCGTAGCATCAATTGTTTTAGATGTCATGTTTTTTAGGATACTAGGTGGAATGGTAGTTCAAATGGTTTTTCAAACCCATAGTTTCAAAAATGACCGATAATAAGTTAAGTATGAGATAATTGTAGTAGCCGTGGAGCATTTGTAATATGTAGAAGAAACAAATTGATTAATTGAAATGTTGATAATTTATTTAATATTTGATGTTTCTATATCATGAAAGTCACCTATACAATTTCGCCATTGGTTGGTTGAGAGATTGACAAAAACATCTTGAGAGTAAGATAATTGAAAATCCATTATAATGTTTCACATAAAACATCTTCATGATTCAAGTTTGAGGATACCCAAGCCAACTAAAGACAAGACCTACAACTACCACATTTCTTTAATGATCTTTTATTGTGCTACAAACCTACATGAATAAGAGAAAAGGAAAATACCATTTTCTATTTTAGTCCAATCGAAAACGTAATAATGGTTTATACATGATTCAACCACAAAGCCTTTGAAAACTTATGCCTAAAGAAAATGTTGGACATAATTTATTTTACCAAAATGTTCTCATAGGATGTAATTTTGAATAAATCTCATTTCTTTTACCAAAATGTTCTCATAGGATGTAAAGAAGGTTAAGAAAGCAAATCGATCACTGTCTTTATGTTGGATGTTTATAAATTTGTGTTTTGTATATCATAGGATATGGGCATTTTTGGAAAGTGGGAAATAAAAATTTTGTGCGATTAGGTGAAGATTTTTGGCTTGGTTACACTCATAAATTTGTTTTGTCACAATATTTGATATTGTTTCTTAGAGATAAGGGTGATTCCATGAACA
>LPNX010962862.1:113547-157417 GCA_001517045.1 Pseudotsuga menziesii | reverse complement strand
AGGTTTTGTAAAGCCCGCAATACCTCGGTCGAGGGCTTAACAAGCCCTCGGTCGAGATATTAAGACCTTGGTCGAGGGCTTAACAAGCCCTCGACCGAGGTACGTTTTTCTATTTTTGCCGAAATTCACTTGCCAAAAAGTGTTACCTAGGTCCGTGGATTCACCCATAATGTTTTTTTCAATTTGCAAAATATAGATCACAGTGCTTCGTTGATAAGTGGGAAGGAATGAAAATCGACTGAGGTGATGGGTATCGCTGGAAATGACAAAGCTTATTGTCCAAAATGATTTTATAGCAAATCTAGTTAAATGCAATATAAGGTTACATGATCTAGGTGATCGCGTGGTCTGGATTCATTCACCTTAGGGACTTATGCTCTAAAATATGGGTACAACTTTTTGATACAAGGAAAAGTACATGAAGAATCAGTCTGGTGGTGGAAGTTGGTATGGCGTTATCATTGTCCTCTTAAAACCAAGATCTTCATGTGGTTCCTTCTCATTAACAAGGTTTTAACATGGGATGTTATACAAGGAAAATTTAGAGAAGGTCCTAGTAGAGAAGATCTGTGTAACAATGATGAAGAAACAAATGTTCACATTGCAATAAATTGTCCATATACTAAGTCTGTTTGGGTTGAAATTGAATGTAAATTAAATGCTCAGGATATATGGAATAGTGAAATAATGGAAGATTGTCTGAAAAACTAGAACTCAAATCATCTCATGGATAAGTACATGTCGCTCCCATTGATTGTAACATGGGGGATCTGGATAGACCGTAATCATAGATATTTTGAAGAAAAAATAATTATCCTTTTCTACAAGATAAGGTCCAGTTTAAGACTCCTCTAGTGGTAGAGGAAGTTATTGACAATACCAAACCATGGGTTTATTTTGATGGTGTTGCTGGGAGTGATCCGAAGAGATGCCACGTGGATGGGATTTTGTATATTTCCAGGGAACATAGTTATCAGTTTAAAGATGGACTCAGAATTGGATCGAATAACTTTGTGGAGCTCAGTGCTCTTCATTTATTATTTTATCTTGCGTATGAGAAAACTATTAATTATCTGCAAATCTTTAGTGATTCAACCTAGTTTGTTATTCGATGGATTACAAAGGAGAACAAGATAAATTCCATGCACTTGATTCCACTTCTCGAAGAGACTTTAAGACTATTTAAGCAATTGGTTAGTACTATGCATATCAAGCATATTTATTGTGAACAAAATTCTACAGCTGATGTTTTGGCAAAATCTGGAATGCTTTTGGATGATGGACAATGGATCTTTGAAGAATTGAAAAATGAGGTTGCAAATACTTTTATTCGATCCTTTTTGTGATTTTTAGAAGTCTGTTTTCTGCAAAAGAAAAAGGGTAGATGAACAGTTTCAAAATGTTTAGATTATCAAAGCAATTATAGGTCATTGATGATCTAGATGCGCTGAAAGAAAATGTATGTTTATATTTTATAGACGATCCTGTGTCATACATAGTTTGTAGATGGAACAATTTTGATCAAAAATGTTTTTTTTTGTGCAAGAATGACTCATGAATGAGTATATTTTCTTGAGATGAGTTGGATTGGAAATCACTTCAAGTAGATGGATAGTATGAACACTTGGGTTGGAGAAGATACAACTTGTGATGCACATGATATTATCAATGATCATAAAAACACATGAAAAATGTAGCTATATTTTAAATAATAAGGTTATAAATTTTTTCTATGGAAAAAAAATCCATATATTTAAGGGCTGCTTGAAAATGAAAGAGATATATGTTTAAATTTCTGATATCAATCTATCTAAGAGTTAATAAATCAATATAATACATAAAGTTTCATTGGTTAGAAAAGGAAATTCAATATAATACATAAAGTTTCATTTGTGAGAAAAAGAAATTCATTAATAATTATGTATCCATAATTGGTAAAAACAATCATCACACTAGCCATAAAATAATTCATCATAGTAGTTATAAACGAGCGTAGATCCAAATCCTAGGCTCTATCAAGCCTCGAGAGGGATCAAATCTTTTTGTAGGTATCCATTGATTTGCTTCAAACCAAAAGACACATATTTTTATTTAAGGTCCACATAGAATATTTTATTATTAATATTTAATATTATTTATGGCCCACATATAATATTTTTTATTATTTTTTATTTTGTTATGAACTAACATTACAATATTTCCTCATACATGGTTTTAAAACCATGCACATGGTTTGTTTAAAACCATGTGCAAGGCCAACTTTTTTTATTATTTTGTTAAGTAAAAATGTTACAACATCTCCCCCATATTGTGTTTTTTTCCTCACCCATATTTTTTTACGGATAATTAAATTTTTACTTTTTTATTGTTTTGTTAGTTAAGAAGATTACAACATCTCCCCCATATTAGGTTTTTTCTCGCCGACATTTATTATGTATGTGCATGGTTTTAAAACAATGTGCAAACCATGTGTACATGGTTTTAAAACCATGCACATGGTTTATGGTTTTAAAACCATGTGCAAGGCCAACATTTTTTATTATTTTGTTAAGTAAAAACATTACAACATCTCCCCCATATTGTGTTTTTTTTTATAGCCGACATAACATTATGTTCTATTTTTGTTTATAGTCGACATAACATTATGTAACATTAAGTAACGTAACGTTACAAGATCTACCCCATACTAGGCTGTAAAGCAATTATTAAAATACAAACACAATTAAGATATGTTTCTTTAATAAAAGTAAAATGAGTAACATTAAATATTTTGTTTTGTTAAAAATGACTTAACTTTGTAGATTTGAGGTGATATACAATGAATCATAATAACAACGAGAAGTTATCCAATTTATTGGGTATTTTTTTTTATGAAAAGTAAAAGTAGTAATATTAAGTCTTTTGTTTTGTAAAAAAATAAATATTAGATTTTTAAATTATTGCTACAAGATTTAGTAGATTTAAGGCGATCCACAATTAATCATAATTAATTATTAAAATGTTTGAGTATGAGGGAGGTTATCCAATTTGTTTTCTATTAATAACCTAAACTAAAATAGAAAATTGGGTATTTTTTTTTATGAAAAGTAAAAGTAGTAATATTAAGTCTTTTGTTTTGTAAAAGAATAAATATTAGATTTTTAAATTATTGCTACAAGATTTAGTAGATTTAAGGCGATCCACAATTAATCATAATTAATTATTAAAATGTTTGAGTATGAGGGAGGTTATCCAATTTGTTTTCTATTAATGACCTAAACTAAAATAGAAAATTGGGTATTTTTTTTTATGAAAAGTAAAAGTAGTAATATTAAGTCTTTTGTTTTGTAAAAAAATAAATATTAGATTTTTAAATTACACAATTAATCATAATTAATCATTAAAATGTTTGAGTATTAGAAGGAGGTTATCCAATTTGTTTTCTATTAATGACCTAAACTAAAATAGAAAATTGGATTATGTGATATTTGAACAAAGTAAGCATGGAAAATTGGGGAATGGAATACTAAAAAAAGTAAGATCAAATTTGCAATTTCAAGATTAAAAAACACAATATCACTAAAAATTGTGTAATTAAAAGGAAAAATTCTTAAAAAGATGAAGTTTCAACTTAAAACTTGTCTTCAAAATAAGAAGTTTGGAGAATTAGAATAAACTAAATTTGATATTGCTAAATTAAGGTAAGATTGATTATATTTGGAAGACGAATTATCATCTAAATTTTATGAAGAGGCATTTCAAGTGTTAATATTAATTAATTATTAATCTTACTATATTAATTAAATGAAATGGGAAACATATTTGCTTGATAATGGGACATCATCATTGTAGGTGAACACTGGAAAATCATCATCATTAGTAGGTGAGTAGCAAGACATCATCATCATTACTATGTGAATATTGAAACATTATCATCATCAATACTTATGCATAAGATATTGTAAAATAAGCTATCATTTAAGTTTTCTTTTAAATGTCTTAAAATATATTAATTATATTTAATCTAAAAACTAATATAATTATCAAATATCAAAAATATAATTCCAAACTATTTTTAAAATTCTCTTAAATTTTTAAAGTTAATTCTTTATATAATTTTTATAGTAAATAAATATGTCTCTCAATTATATCAAGATATTTAATTAAATGGATTTAATAAATAAGAATATATCTCTCATTTATATCATGATATTTAATTAAATGGATTTAATAAATAAAAATATATTTTAAGTCAGGATCAAAACATTGTTTAAGTTCATTTTTCAAACTTTATATCATGATATTATATTATTTGGAATTAATGGTTAAAATTATATGTTTCTTAGTTATAGTATTAAATAAATCCATTTAATTAAATATCATGATATAAAAAAAATTAAAAGTATTAGCTTAAACGAGTCCAAGAAACTTGGACAAATGAGGTGGGATACAATACAAGTTAAGCTCCCAGGTTTTTCTTTTCTGGTGGATTTTAGATAAAAAATTGTTAAATTTCTTTTAATAAATTGTTATTTTTTACAATTTTTGAATTTCAATAATGGTATTGAACAGTTTTAACCTAAATCCCGGATTTTAAGAGTAAAACCATATCCATCCACGAAATTGCAATTTAAACACTTTGGTCTGCCGGATTCCGGCGGGTTTGGCGGCGTTTTGGTTAGTGGTCCATTCCAAGAAACTTGGAGCAGTCCTAATGGCTGCGTGATTTTGAATGACTCCCTGAAGCTTTGACCAGTACTGGGTATTTCTTGTTAGATCGGCTTATAAATCAGTGGGGGATCAAACATCTTCATCTCTGCATCTTCTCTTAATCAATCGGCAAATCTTCATCTCTGCATCTTCTCTTAATCAATCGGCAAATCTTCATCTCTGAATCTTCTCTTAATCAATCGGCAAATCAGGTAGGATGTGTGCAGCATCTCATGAAGAAGCCGCCGGCGCAGCACAATTTGAATTGGATCCGTATCGTTCTCATATGTATGGAGAGGCAGAGAAACATACAGCATGGAGGCATGGAGCTCCACCTTCTTACGGTCAGGTCAACAAGTTGTTCGAGGAAGGCCGAACAAAGGTCTGTGTTAGTAATGTTTGTATTTGCATTCTAAATATGTTGCCTCGATGCAGTAACCATTTAGATCCATATAATTATGTGCAGGTATGGCCAAAGGGTTCCCTGGAAGAAACTGTTGAGAATTTGGTGAAAACGTGGGAGATGGAGCTGTCTCATAAGACCAACATACAAGACTTCAAAACAATTGATCCTCAGAGCTTCTCTATGAGCGTTAACGGTAATACTTCATATATATCATGCCAATTAGTAGCTAGCATCTAGATCTTTCTCAGCCCGCCCTTCTCTGAATATGCAGTTAGTTTTAACGATCAGTCCTATTACAGGCGGCTGTGTTTCTGTGTAAACTGTGAATTTGTAGGAAGGGCTGCGTTATCAGGAAAAGAGACCCTGGATATGGGAAGCTACAACGCACTCCTCCAGACATCTTTGCCTGAGGAGCTTCAATACTACAAGACGTCCATGGAAACATTCGAGTCCTCTCATGATGTATTCCGAGCTTCATTTCCCAGAGGATTTGCTTGGGAAGTGCTTCAAGTGTATACAGGGCCTCCGCTTGTAACTTTCAAGTTCAGGCACTGGGGTGTCATGGAAGGGCCTTTCAAAGCCCATCAACCAACGGGAGAAACCGCACAATTCATTGGAATTGTCATTGCTAAGGTAAGCACACTGCACCGCGCCTCGTTTTAAAACTTAAATGTCTAATTATTATTTTTTAGGGTGTTACAGAGTTAATAATTATTTAATAATAATTTAATTTTAAGGTTAGAGAGTCTGATAGAAAAAGAAAAAGCGTGAGTAATAATTTTAACACCAAGTCTAAGCATAATAAGGTGGTGGCTGGGCCTCACAGTTGTGGATCCATTTTCAGGAGGGCTTATACCAGGCCCTTGATTCTAGAGAATAGAATAGCAAGGCCTATACTAAGCCCCTTGATTCTATCTATAGAATAGAAAGGTCTATACCAAGCTCTTGATTTTAGAGAATAGAATAGCAAGGCATATACCAGGCCTTTCATTAAGGCCTATACTAAGCCCTTGATTCTATAGAATAGAAAGGTCTATACCAGGCCCTTGATTTTAGAGAATAGAAAATAGAATAGCAAGGCATATACCAGGCCCTCATTAATGCCTATACTAAGCCCTTGATTCTATAGAATAGAATAGAATAGAAAGGCCTATACCAGGCCCTTGATTCTAGAAAATAGAATAGCAAGGCCTATACCAAGCCCTTGATTCTAGAGGATAGGATAGCAAGATTCGCGTAGGTACAATAGAAAACAATGTATTAATCACAACACTGAATCAGAGATCCCAAAAAACTGTAGTATAAGCCATTATTTATGGGATAAGGACCTTCTCAATACAAAAATTTGACTTAATATTTTCAGAAACCTACAAGTTGTATTTTGATATTTTAATTTTAAAAACTACTCATGTCTACAACTTTTGAAGCTTTTCAGTCATTTTGGTTATAGTATATGGAGGTTTATTATTTGGTTAATGAAAAACATTTAATAATTGAACATTCGCATTGTTCATGTTGTCCAGGTGAACGAGGACATGAGGATTGTGGAATTGGAAGTGTACTACGATCCTGCAGAGCTTGTTGGGGGACTTTTGAAAGGACAACGAGAGGAGGGTTACGGGGAGTACAAAAAAGGAACTGAGGGTTGCCCCTTCTACTCTGGAATATCTCATACCTCCACCTCCAATTAGGTAGTAGAATCAGTTTAAATACATAATAGATCTTGTTTACTGAACATGGTGACAAACTGTATTATTATTTTCTGTTTATAATTGGATAAAGGCAGCAGACCTAAACATCAAACTATAATAATTGAATTATTTGTAAACTGTACTGTTTTATTATTTCAGTATATAGTTGGATAAAGCCAGCAGGCTTAAACATCAAGCTGTCATAATTGAATTATTTGATTGTTCTTGAATTTGACTTGGATAGGCCAAGCTTAGATTTCGGTTGTGGAACTCAAGGGCGAGTTTATATATATCATTAGGTCTCAAATTTAAGAAGTCCGCAATGGCGTTCCGTGAACAGCAATCATGCGCATTTAGATTGAGCTAGTTAAGATTTTTCCGTGACAAATAAGAAGTCCAAGCAAAATAATCGTAAAAGGTTAAAAATTTGGGTGGAAAACTCGAATCGGAAAGGAGGAGGTTCTTTTTGGAAGTTTTGGAGAGGAGAGGAAAGGAGTTTTACCGGGAGAAAGAGAGTTCCCATGCTACGGGATTAGATAAAGCCATGGAAGCCTGGTGGAGAAAACGAGAACGATAATGAAGCCGTAAAGAGAAAGAGGAAGGGACTAATGTATAACAATAAAAACCAGACTGGTTGGAGATTCATTCTTAGAATGCTTAAATAATTTTTATCATAAAATGCCCAAGAATCAAGAGAAATTCTTGTAAAGTTTACTTTAAAACAGGCAGCAATTTGGACTTTCTATGTACACACCAAAGAGCATTGAAGGAAGAAATTCTCAGGGACTGTTCAGTAGAGAAGGAAGTATCCTCCTCTCTTTGTGTTGTGTAGGAAGAAATTCTCAGGGACTGTTCAGTAGAGAAGGAAGTATCCTCCTCTCCTCCTTGGCTTGTGTAGGAAGAAATTCTCAGGGACTGTTCAGTAGAGAAGGAAGTATCCTCCTCTCCTTCCTTGTGTTGTGTAGGAAAATATTGTGAGTGTCAAAAGTTTATCTCATTAAAGATATCAATAGTGGATTATTAAGTTGATCATTAGGAGATTGATATGAGAGTTCTGCATACATTTTTTTCTTTACCTAGGTTGTCTTTTACCATGGCTAGGGGTGGCATCCACTTTCTTATGACTGGTTGGAAAATTTCTCTATCTCACTAAGTTAGTATTTATCTTTTAGAAATCATAAATACCTTTTCATTGATATGAAATTTTCTGTTATAATGAATATAATTATATATTGGTGATTAGACGCAATTTATTGTCTAAAAACTACTTTGCTTGCAAACTATTGTAGCAACTAAATGAGGTAAGCTTGACATGTACTTGAATCTCTATAACCAGAAATGCATTTCACTGGAAGTTACCTTGGGTTGGTTTGTTTTGTTGAATGAAAACTAAACTACTGTGTTTATGAGATGTTTTTCATTATCGATGTTTCCGAGAAGTTTTTCATAACAGGCATAACCAACAACGGTTTACTCATGTAACTTGTTTCATGTAGTATATAGTGCATGGTTGGGATACGTAATTTATTGAGTTGCTTTTGAGGCTGGAACCCGTCATGTAATCTCTCCTTCTTCATTAATGAACTTCAATACTTTGCCTCCATGGATATTTCCCCTATGGGGTTTTATCACATGAAATTTGGATGTTTTGTATGGTGTTGTTCATTGTGTATTTATGTAATGTGTGTTTGAATTTTAATAAGTGGTATCGGTGACTATCAAACCTTCGTAGAGGCTGCGGGTTTCCTACGTGGAGGATCGTTGGACCAGTCAAGGGTCGCTGCAACCTGACTGCTGCTGCTGCCAGGGAAGATTGTACGTGGAGAAAAGTTTTCCTATTGGACCATGACTTGTTGGGTGGGTGGAGAGGCGAAGTCACCGTGAAGGAAATCTACTTGCTGGGAAGAAGCCAGAGCCAGTGAGTGTGAAGATTGTTGCCCATCGAGAAGAGAAGAAGCAATATGCTTGCAATGAATAAGCCAAATCCCGTGAGTGTGAAGATTGCTTCCCACCGAGAAAAGAAGAAGCAATCTACTTGTTGTTAAGAATCCAAAGCCTGTGAGTGTGAAGATTGTTTCCCACTGAGAAGAGAAGAAGATGTTGCTTGCATGAAGAAGAAGAGGTTAGGATTTTTTTGCTATAGAACTCAGTCACACGTGGAGAAGAGGTAAAGCTCAGTCCCATGTGGAGAAGATGTTGTCCAGTCGTTGAAGTGGGGAATGACTATTAGATCACCATATTTGTCCTCATAAAGATTGCTTTGCTTCCTATCAAACAGTTAATGATGGAATAGTTCTTTTAGGAGACAATCATTAATGTAAAACTGTCAGGGTTGGAAGTGTTAAAATTAAAATGTTTGATGGAATAATAAGAACACTTACAGATGTTAGACATGTACCTGAGAAAAAATTAATTTCTTTGGGAGTATTGGATTCTTGTGGTCATAAGTTTACAGGTTTTGATGGAACTATAAAAGTTTCCAAGGGTACTTTAGTGGTCATGAAGGCACAAAGGATAGGAAACCTTTACAAACTAGTTGGAAGAACTCAAGTTAATGATACTGCATTAGTATATGAAGAAGAGTCAAGATCCACTCATCTATGGCATCAATGAAAAAGGACTTCAGTTATTAATGAATCGTAAAGTGCTTCCAAATTTGAAAACTTTGAATTTGATGTTTTGTAAACATTCTATATATGGAAAGCAATGTAGACAAAAATTCAAAGCATGTAGTCGTGTTAGTAAAGTTGTACTACATTCATTCTTATTTGTGGGGTTCGTCTCCTACCATTTCCTATGGGGGGGAAATATTATGTATTATTTATAGATGATTTTTCTACAAATTTTTGAGTCTATGTCCTAAAAAGAAAAGTTGTTGTGTTTAACACGTTTAAACAATTTAGAGTTATGGTGGAAAAAAGAACCGGCAGGACAATCAAGTGTTTAAGAACAGACAATGGAGGTGAATTTACCTCTTTAGAGTTTGAAAAATATTGCAAATATATTGAAGGGATCGTGAGACACAAAACAAATGTATACACTCCTCAGCAAAATGGCATTGCAGAACGCATGAACAAGACTCTTCTAGAAAGAGCAAGGAGCATGCTCAATAATGTTAATTTAGGGCAAGAGTTGTGGGAAGAAGCAATTTCTACGGCTTGTTATATAATAAATTTGTCACCATCAATGCAAATATATTGTAAAATTCTAGAAGAGCTATGGACTAGTCATTTCTATGATTATTCGAATTTGGAAATCTTTGGTTGTGAAGCTTATGCACTTACTCCTAAAAATCAGCGTTCTAAGTTAGACCCTAGATCAAAGAAGTGCATTTTTGTTGGATATGATGATGTAACGAAAGGATCTAGATTGTGGGATCCAATTTCCCATAAAAATGAGATGTAATTTTTTATGAATCTTCTGTGATTAAATCCAAAAATATAAGACTTGATGTGGAACAGGAACAAGTAATATCAAAACAACTAATTCAATTGCAGAACCAATCTTCTCATGACTCAAAGAAGCAAGAAGAAGTTTCTGGTGAGAGAGAAGTCATAGAAAATGAAGAAATTCAAGAAATTTTCCAAACCCCACAACCTACACCAAGAAGATCATTAAGGGAGAGAAATCCTCCTAAGAGGTATACTGATTTTGTTTCGTCTGTTTTATTTACTGATGATGGATAACATTCTTTTTTTCAGGAAGCCATTGATTGTATTGACAATGCCAAGTGGAAGATGGCAATGACATAAGAAATGGATTCTCTAGAGAAAAACAAGACATGGGAATTGGTTGAACTCCCCAAATATAGAAAAATGATTGGATGTAAGTGGGTCTTCAAATTGAAGAAAGGAGTTGATGGTAAGGTTGAAAGATACAAAGCCAGATTGCTCACAAAAGTGTACTCTCAAATGGAAGGTATAGACTATCATGAGATTTTTTCACCAGTTGTCAAGCTTGTGTCTATTTGTATTGTGTTAGTATTAGTTGCATTGCTTGATTTGGAGTTAGAGCAACTAGATGTTAAAACAACTTTCTTACATGGAGATTTAGATGAGGAGATTTATATGGAACAACCAAAAGGTTTTGTATAGCATATGTAGTGGGGATTTCTCCTCGGCTACGTGCAAAAGCACCAACCTTAGCTCATCCATAGCATAAGGAAGAGTTCAATGATAACAAAAAGAAATGAGACAACAACAACAATATTTTTAGGGTTTTCATATATATATTACTAAGTAATGCAAGAAATAAAAATGAACAAACCTTTCTTTTGAAGTTGGGCCACCATAGCCATCCTAGGAAATGGTCCCACAACTCCACGGTTTTGGTCTTCAGTCTCTTCCACAACTAGTTGTCGGATGGGGGAATGGATCCAAATGGGCACGGAGTAAGCTCAACATACACCATGGAATGGCATGGAAAAATATGGGAATAATGGAGAAAAGTGTATGATGTGACTAAGAGCAAATGGAAAAAAACGTGACTAAAAGTGTTTGGGGGAGTCCTTCGCAATGTATTTATAGGATGGTCCAAGAGTTTTTGACCCATGGTATTTGTCTATGGTATTTTGATCCATTCTCATTTTTAGGGTTTTTTTGTCCTTTTTGGAGAGAATGGGGATAAATCACAATAAATTCTCAACTTCCTATCATTTATGAGGAAGGAATAGTGATGTTTTGGATCATATTTAGTGGAAACACAATTATAAAGGTCAAAATGAAGGAAATAATGGTGGGAATATGATGTATGAGTATGGTTTAGACCATAGAGAGCTAGGTGAACAATTTTTTGTGTTAACAAATTACCCACTGAAGTGTGAGGGAAGGAGCTTATCATATGGCCAATAGTCATCATAGGATCATGGGAAAATGGTGACAATCGTGAAGAAACTGGAGAGGACCGTGGAGGAGTGGAATTTCCTTGTTAGAACTACAGTGGATTTTGGTTTGTATTACTTCTCAAAAATGGATGAGGTACATATAAACTCATACATGTATATGGATGAGACTGGCATACCCATGCTCATAACAATGTCAAAAAATAAATAATGGGATCCGATCATTACATATACAATTGGTGATACATAATGGTGGCCTCAATGGGAGGCTGAATACATATGATGATCTGAAGAACTGATACATAGGAACAATGGAATTCTCATAGAATGTGATATCATCATGACTAATTCTCTATTGGATATGGAGGTGTACATATCTGTGTGGACTCAATGACTGAGAGTCAGAATATATGTGGTACAATATGCAACATTAAGTGCTAGAGACACACGGAAGCATAACACTAGGAGCTTCCAAACACTATCACCAACATAGCCCTAAAATCACTAGGGACATGAAATTTTATGGGTCCCAAAGTAGAATCACCAATGTGCTAGAGTCGAGTGACAACTGAGGTCTTTGACCAAATAATGAACGGGCCAATACCCTATACGAATCTCAATGGTGCGATGATATAGTTGAATTCGAGGATGTGAGAAACAACCAACCCGAAATGCACTAATGAATATTTCAAGTGGTCCAAGGAGCTCATCAATGAGGTGGATGAAACAAGGATACAAGGACCTCTGGGTCTATCCTCTGGAATAGATGTGTTGACGTCGACAAAGGGAGGCCTGCAACTAACAAGGAAATGACGTTTCCCTGATTAGAAGCACAAGGGGGATAACCAAAGATATGGAACAGTCAAGGGACTGACACACTGAATGGGGAACATGAGTAGGGGAGTAAGGGGGAATCATACTTCCTTTGTTGAGAGTATGATGGCAAGTGAGTACAGGGGAATCCGACTTCCTTTGTTCAGAGTATGATGGCAAGGATGACCTAGAAGAAAATGAAACTAACTCATGGGAGAGGGATCATAGCTGTGAAACTGGGAGATACTAGGAAGGGGGTAACTAGACTAGTGATATCCAGAGGATCCAAGGGAGACTCATCGCAGAGTACCCTAAAAAAAGGTGACCCAATGGGGGAAAGCTGCCATAATTTGAGATCATATGTGGTGGCTCCTAGAGACAATGTTTGGTCCTTCTTCATAGTTTAAGGAGTCTCGAAGAAGGGATAGAATTATGCTCAATATGATACTATATCGTGGATTTTTATCGAGCCCAAGAAGGTAAATGCTCGATGGTGTTTTCATGTTTAGAGAGTCTAAAAACATGAAAAAGACTCCAGTGTGGTTTATTTTTCATAAATAGTATCCTAAGCCCAGAAAAGGATAAAAGTATACAAAGGAGAGCTCTCCCGACCTTTGGGGGAAGAGAGAATTCTTTACCATAAGTATTCCAACTAGGTTGGAAAAGGTTAAACCTATACTAACTGGACGATCATTCAAATACTTGTATGAGAATGAATGAAACCAAGATTACTCGGTAATATTTTCTTGATGAGAGGGTTGGAAAATATCTTAAAGACAACCCATAATGATATTTTTTGTAAGTTACGGTCCTAATGTTTGACAAAGCATAAAAGGATACAAAGGGAAATGTTCCTAGCGTGAAGGTGTCAAGGTGGTCCTTTTCTTTTGATAGTCTACATAGTCCAAAAAAGGAGATAAACGAGGCCACATAAACGCACTTTCAAATACTTTAACGAGCGCGAAAGGATGTAAGTGTGCTCGATAATCTTTTCATTCTTTTCGGAGGCAGAAAAGAGCTTAACAAAAACTCTGTCAAGGAGGAAGTGTTCGATGTATGGAAATAGGTTATGTTGTAAACATGGCTGATAGAAATAACTGAGGAATACTGATAGGGCCTCCTTGTGGGACGATGGATGACAGTAAAATAAGGCCAACTGTGCAGTATGGATGGAGCAGATGGCTCATGAACATGTCAGTACATGTGTGAGTTGATTCACATGATGGCACACAAATCAAGGTGAATTCCAAAAAATGGCCCTAAAAATCATAAGGAGAGTGTGAGACGAGGGTCTTGTTAAATGACAGAAGGAAGAAAACCAAACCCGATGGTGCAAATGGCTTGAAAAACGGACGATGTATGACTCTGTGGTGCACGAAAGAAAAACTAGACCAAATGGAGGCCTATAAACAGGGGGTGCACATGACATGTGTCATTTTCACTGGTCAATGTTGAGTTGGGGTGGAGAACCCCAGGACACTATTAGAATTGTTATGCCATTTAGATCATCAAGCAATGAGTGCAATCAAATTATTAATTATTATGCAGTGAAGAGGAATGAATTATACAAACTGAACAAATCAAATATTAGAAGAAACTGACAAGTATTGCTTAGAGAATTACAGTATTATGTTCATTACAAAATCTGGTGTTACAATGGTGTTATATAAGGAGGAATTCGAATCATTAGGGATGAATTTGAATTCACCAACTGACTCTAACTGTATCTGACTGTATGGATAGCTAAAGATGTCTAAATCGCTATTGGAGTCCAAGTGATTAACTCCAAATGTCTAATTTAGTCAATCCATCAATTATAATAAGTTAAACCAGTCTAACTGCAATTTTAGGTGAGAATGCGTGCCTTCCCACATGCAACCATGCATAAATAGTGCTAATAGAACTGGAGTAGAACTAATTGAATGTAACTGAATATTAAATAGCTTAACTAGTTACCAACTCCCGACAACTGAAGGAGGTTGGTGTCGAAACTCCCAGTGGATCCTAAAATGTAGGGATTGGCCTAGGAGGTGCCCAAACTGATGCATGCAAGTGCAGTCAGTCTTAGTTACCCTCTATTGGTGTTCCCCACACTCTAGTTACTGGTACATGTGGCCCCATTAGGCCAATTGGACCCAATAATTAATAAAAGACTCCTAAGCTAGGATAAAATAATCTAGTAGACAATTTGGTCAAGGGAGGATTATAAATCCTAACACACCCCATGAATCCTAACTTGGACAACTGTGGGCCCTCGAAACAAGGCCAAAATTCACCCATATACAATCTAAAAGATAAAAAAATGTTGCTTAATAAACCGAGGAAATAGGGGAAAACCTCACAGGAACCCCCCCCCCAAAAAAAAATAGGAAACAGGAAAATACAAGTTACCTTTAGAAGAAAGAAGCTTCCTCCTTAGAAAATTAACTTGGAAAAAATCTGCTACAAAATTGTAGCTGTATCCAGTAGTATGGTTCATCTATGCAACAACATCCATTAGAGGAAATTTCAACTCAAAATGGGCCTACTAAGAAAAATAATAAAATAATATTTATTAATTTTGGAGGAAGAAAAAAAATCTACTTGCTTTGTTCGTATTTTCGACATGTCTCCCTGTGATTTTACTCAAATTTCGATTGGGAGAGCTCGTTGGATGTGAAATTAAATTCTGCATCCAACGAGTACCCACTCGGAATACTTTTGATGGACCCCACTACCCCAAAACTAAGAAATACTTGAAAAAACGTGATGATGACATCATTATCATGTTTTTTCAAGTATTTCTTGTTTTCGGGGTAGCAGGGTTCGTCAAAAGTATTCCAAGTGGGTACTCATTGGATGCGGAATTTAATTTTGCATTCAGTGATCTCTTCCGATCGATGTTTGAGTAAAAACATATCATCATCACATTTTTTAGGTATTTCTTGTTTTTGGGGTAGCGGGGTCCGTCAAAAGTATGTTGAGTGGGTACTCGTTGGATGCGGAATTTAATTTCGCATCCAAGGAGCTCTCTGGATCAAAATTTGAGTAAAAAAACAGGGAGATATCTCGAAAATACAAACAAAAAAAGTAGTTTTTTTATGATACCTATCCCCAAATTTATATTAAAAATTTGTTTAAAACCTATACGGTATTTCAAATTTAAAGCAATTTCATTGGCTAACACATGATGACATGGAATTTGAATTATGGTTAAAAGGCCCATTTTGAGTTGAAATTTCCTCTAATGCTAAATCTATGCATGTTAACCTCTCCAAACTAATGTCTATGTCTGGAGGAATTTTCTTATTTGGAAGAAGAATAATATGCTCAACTGAATAAAAAATATAGACAATTGCTTGATGAAAGCTGGACCCATGTAGAGCAACTGAAATCAACTGATAAGAGAGAAAAATTTATTGAGAATTCGAACCATGTGAGGAACACCCAAGCAACTCATATATTGCAGCCTTAAACATAGAACCATGTGAGGTAAAATCATCCCCAAGTGTTAGGAGAAAGTGTCCAGGTGAATACAGAATGTCTCCATCTTTACTAGTTATGTGAGGAGATGAACATGTGATCAAATAGCTAGGTATAGAAGCCCTGGGACTATGGAGAGTGAATGTTTGAGCTCCATAATCTGATATAGCTTCATAAATAATCAATGACTCACAAAATATAATATCATCAAACTCATAAGAGGAAACTAACATCAAATCCCCAGCAACAAGTTTGAAAAAAACTTGCGGTACTTGATTTGTCACACCAAAATAATTGAAACCAACTACAAGCATGACTAAAGGATCTTGGAACTTAAAACTTGAACCAAGTAATATCAGATCAAATCCAAATAAGATCATATCAAATACAAAAGTGTGATCCACTGAGATGGTAGATGCACAATTTTCTCCTTGTTCAAAATTCTGAAAATTGGTGCATGCAATCATGTAGGAATTTACTGGAAGCTATAGATCAATGAGAGTGAATGGTTCACTCCTAAAATATGATATTATTTCCAAAATATCCATGGTATTTCTTATCTGCACACCAACAACATCATTAGAGATTAAGAAATCAAATTCCTCTTCATTTTTTGAAACAGTCACTAGTAAACTATGCACAAAATTTAAAATAGAAGAATCACCGAAGAATTTTTGCAAAGAATGGAAGGAGATTTTTTCTTCAAAAAAAAAAGATTCAAATGTATTCTTTTGGATCATCCATGTGAGAAGATGAGATATCAGAGATCTCATAAAATTCTGGAGCAGCAGGAGAAGGAGTCACTCCAAGGAGACTTTCTTCAATTCGAATTGACTTTGTGGAAGATTCTACTTCTTCATCTTCAACAAATTTATTTGTTGTAGGAGAGGGCACAAAGAGTCCATTCTTGAACTCTACATACTATATTTTATCAAAACCTTTCTCAATGGCTGGGATTTTAGAGTCATCTCCCATATGAATACTAGGTCCTCCTGATAGAGTGGAAGTGATGAAGGATTCCCTGGAGGCAACCATGTGGTTAGATGCTCCAGAATCTATCAAGCAAGCCTTCGATGAAGTGAGGCCTACATGAAAGGCATGGAATATCTCATGCTCTTCAGTCTGCTCCCCATCATCAGATATCTTAGCAACTTATGGAAGGGCATTAATGTACTGCACACAGAGAGATTTCAATTGGTCTTTCAATTGGTCGAGGGTCTTCTTCATGCACGAGTCTTTTGGATGAAAACCCCTCATACAATAGGGACAATTTTCCTTTTCAAACTTTTTCTCCTTCCCTTTAGGTCTCCCTTTAGTTTTCTCTTTGGTAGATTCTGTCACTAGGAGGGATTGATCTTTGGAAGTCTATATGACTCCCATCTGGACCAACTTCTCTTGCTCCTGTATTAAGGACTCGACAAAGGAATCAAGTGAGGGCATCTTCCAATTGGGAATGGAAGCTCTTTCGAAATGGAAGATTGAGACAAATACGAAATACTCAGAGCCTAGTTTACTGACTATGGAGAGCACATGCTTTGTATCCTTTCTTTATGTTCTGCACTGTCTACATTGAAGTACAAGAAGCTTGAATTTTGTAAATAATTGATGGATGGTATTGAAACTGCTGGGATGTAAGGCTATCAACTTGTTTTGTAGAATGTGTCCTCGAAACTCATATTGATTGCCAAACAAGACTTGAAGATTCTCCCAAAACTAAGCTTAACTAGTTACCAACTCCCAAAAACTGAATGAGGTTGATGTCGAGACTCCTAGTGGCTCCTAAAATGTAGGGATTGGCCTAGGAGGCACCGCAACTGATGCATGCAAGTGAAACCAATCTCAGTTATCCTCTATCGGCGTTCACCATACTCTAGTGACTGTTACATGTGACTCCATTAGGAAAAGTGGACCCAATAATTAATAAAAGACTCCTAAGTTAGGCTAAAATAATCTAATAGACATTTTGGTAAAGGGAGGATTATAAATCCTAGCATACACAACTGTTGATTTCTTTCGATTGGACGGAAAGTTTTCCAATATCGTGAGATTTTGGCAATAGGAGGCGGAGTGATTTATTATCTAGGGTGAGTGGATAGAGATCACACTCTGTGATGTGTACTTTCTGATTGGACTTAGAAAGCTGGGTGTGATCGACGACACTACACCGAAGCTCACACATGGGGTGTCACTGGATAACCTATGCGATAGGCATTTCTATGCCTCATCATCTGTGCACTTGTCATACATACTAGTGTGCGACATCGAGAGTCTTCAGACTTGAGCAATAGTAGTGATGTTGTTGCATATACTGGGATCGAAAAGATTGAACAAGATCTCAGGTGGGAATCTCTAGATGGTGTAGCATTTGTTGAGGGGAACCTACTTTGGGTGGGCCCAGATGTACTTGACTGTGGTTCGGCATGGGATGAACTGTGTTACCTCAGTGAGAGGGGATTTTTGTTTCCCCTCGTTCTTGTGCTCATTTTTCTTTGAGCGACTACCAACACTACGACCGCATATGGTGGTGCATGAGGGGGGGCCTTGCGAGCCTCGCATGAGGAGGTGGTGGAGATGATGGTCCGAGAGGGAGGCATATTGGTGGGTCATTTCTTCACCTGAGAACTCTTCGGACGGTGGTGCCAGCTGCCAATCCTGATAGAGGACTATTCATACGTTGGTATGGATTACTAGGGATATCTTGAGATGCCTTGACCTCCAATGAAGGTCTGGGGACCTGATGGTATGTATACATGATGATTTTTAGGGTTATGTTCATATATAGTACACTAGATTATTGGTATCTAGTTTATGTGTGTGATAGATACTTATGACATACTGTGTGCATGTGCAGATGTGGGGCCACGCCCTCCAGCATGATATCAGAGACGCAGGGGCAGGGAAAAGGGTTTAGATCCACCAGTTCATAGACAAAGGATACCCTGGAGTGTTACACTGGACTCATTGTGGCTCGATCTGGAGCACTTATTGGAGGTGGTCACTGACGACGGATGGTAGGACCTTGATGACGGCTTGATTGCCGCATGCTACAGGGCTCCTCCAGAGTGGATCTCCCTTATGAGGAGGATCACAGTCATTGCTGAGTATGTCAGAGTGGTGGCATAGGGTGATGTTCCTGTGGGGGAGGAGGAGGAAACTGAGGAGGATACAGAATCTGAGGAGGATGATTCCGACTAGAAGCTAGTGATGCTTCCCCCGATGTAGTGGTGCATGGGGATATTTGTATTATATGTATGATCAGCCGAGAAATCTTATGGATCTTCTCATTTTTTACTGAACATTATGACATGATATATGTACGCACGTGGATGTACCTTTTTATGTGTTTTTATGGGTTTTTTATGTGTCTCTTTTTATGATGATGATGATGATGCCTATATGATGTATATGACATATGTATGCATGACTATATGATGATGCATGATGCATTTTATTTCATATATGCGATGATTGATGTGCCACTCTAGAACATCATTAACCATTTGGTTTGCTACACTATTGAGACCTCTGGGAACCTGCATGAATGAAATGGATTCAAAATGTCTCACCAAGTGTCTAGTATGCAAGAAATTTCTAAAGAGACAAGGATCACGTAACTGGTAGCAGTTATTCAACTGTGAGACAAGTAGTTGGGAGTCTAAGAAGACATCAAGGTAGCGAACAACAAAGTGGAGGGAGGTAGTCAGGAGACCAACGACACCATCGTACTCATCCTAGTTGTTGGTAGCAACACCAACACACATTCTGTCGATATGGATCAACTCATGTGACGGGGAATAAATGACCCATGCAACCAAGGAGAGATTAGGAGACCATCTACTTGCTCCATCAGCGAAACCAACGTAGTGATATGAGGTAGGATCCATCTGGAGAAAACAAAGAAACAAACTGTGAGACTCATGGCAAGAACGGTGCAAAACAAAAAATAAAAACTATGACACTAGTGTACTTCATGGTGAGCGAATTCAAGCATAGAACCTCTTGAGGTAGAGCCAATTGTGGGGATTCTTAAAAAGGTGGTTGTTAAAGTCAGCAAGGATGTATGCCCCCTTTTCGAGACATTAATGGATGACATATGGGCCATACCACATGGAATCAAACTTCCCTTTCCCTATATTATCATTGGCTTGGTTGTAGACAAGGACTAGGTCCCCCTCGCTAAAGGTGCGTGGGTGGATGTGGGATTCAAAATGGGACTTCGACTGAGTCTTAGCCGCATCGATCATTTGGAGAGAAACACAATGGTCCTCATTGGTTCCTTCAAGCATGAATAAGCATTGTTCTAATGGTGAAGTGTCAGGGAGAAGTTTGATGGCAAGTTGAAGCAACATAATCTGGAATTCAACGGGAAGTATCGATTCCACACCATGGATGAGATGCAATGGGGTAAAACCGATGGTGGTTTTAGAGATCTCTCCGTCATTGTGAAAGTGGTGTCAAGATATATCAGGTGGATCTTCCATAGTCGAGGACGGGAAAGGATTACTGGAAGTAGAGATCATGTAAATGGTGGCAGTGGTGTCCGAGGAAAAAGCTAGAGGGTGGATCTCCTCAAGTACTATAATGTCGGACTCATAGGAGTGCATGTTGCAGGTCAATAAGAAGTGACTGATACTTAGGCAATTTTGGGAAATGGTGTGAATAATGACCATATTGGACACACATTATACGTGGGTGGTCAAATCATAGTGACTTTTTCTTAACTGTGGATAAAGCTGGAACATTGACAACTAGTATGTCATCAGTCTTGTCTACAGTGCGCATATGGTTGCGAAGGAGAGGTAAATCAGGACAATTATGTGTCGCATGGCCTTAGACATCGTATAATGCACATGTAGGAGAAGTACAAGGTTTTGTTGTTACTTTGGTCACCTTTCCCCCAACCTTCTTTGGAGGAGGAGGGGCAGGAGTAAAGACATGGGTAGTCTATGGTGTTCCAAGAGGTGGGTGTGATATCATCTCAACAGGATGGACGAGATTCAACACGACTTGTGGAGTCGGGGGTGGGTTAGGTGGATTAAGGTACCACACAGGGATACCCAAGGTGAAACCATGTAGGTTTAGAGTAGCCATGACAGGCTTGCTCATGATGTTGGATGGTGTAAAAATGAAGGGAATCATGTGGATGGGGAGTGAACCCCAATAATTCCCTATGGTTTGTGGTATAGGGGCCAACTGAGGTTGCGAGGTGGTCGGAATTCTATTGGATGTGATAGGGCACAAATCCAATATATCAATCAACAAAGGAAGAGGTGGTAAGGAAAAAAAGGTGTCTGTCATAGGAGAGTTGGAAAACAAGCTTGGGCCAACAATGAACAAGGATGGTTTGGACATGCTGTCGATGGTAGTGTCAATAGTGGGAAGGACATGTTTTGATGTGTCCGACCCCTTCGGATCATAGTAATTCAGCTAGTCGATGGTCACGATCTTCCCTTCATGAGGGAACATCAAAAGTCAAAAGACGGTAGAGGAAACGACTCGCATTGCATACATGTAACTACGTCCTAGGAGGAGGCTGCAATCAAGCTAAGCATTGACAACCTCAATGTTAATCAACACGGTTTTGCCGGAAATTCAACATGAAGAGCGATGGTGGAAGGTTGAAGGGTGGGAGATCCAAGTTTATGTCAAACAAAGGTTGACATAACACGGGTGGCTTCCCCCTCATCAATAATGCATTGATGAATAACCAAATTTCAATTTGTGACTAGAACTTGGAAAGAAACGGATGAAGGCATCCTCAATTCTCCTTGATCAAAGGTGATCAACATAGAATCAAAGGGATCGATGGCACCTAGCACAGATAAAACCGATTTATTTTGCAAAGGAAAAGTTTTGTGCACTTCCAGAGTGGACATGGTTGTGGGAGACTGGACCAAGTCATCAACAACACTGTAGTTGAGTGCAGCTCTGGAAGTGGCATTGTTCACAACATGACACAAAGTGAACCACGTGACTTTGGCAGTATCATCCATAGGGGGTCTTAGAAAATGAAAAGACATGCCAGGAGTGGTGGAGGAAGATGTCACAGATGTGTCAATAGTTTATGTGGTGGAACCATACTGGTTTCGTCAAGTATAGAGGTTGACATCATACGATAACATCATGAGGTGATGGACACCAAGATCAATAGGTTGAGCCACATAAGTGGTTGTGGGATTTTGTAGGGCCAAGGGATGGGTTGTAGCCATCCCTTGGTGTGGTAAGGGGTTTTGGAGAACCATAGGTGGAGGACCTAGTGGTGTTGGGTTTAGTTGAGCCGGAGTAGCCGCATTGGGATCACGTTGACTATTGTTTTGGAGTAAGTGGTGGACGTAATTCAAGTGAGGACACTAATGAGTGTAATGGACGTAAGTGTTACACATGGCACACAGATGGTTAGTCCGCAACTGTGGGTTATTCCCAGGTCGAGTAGGACACTTGGGATTCTATGTAGGAGGTTTGACACCATTATTGTTCGAAGGGTTGGCCTCTTGGCCACCTCCTTGAGTCTGGTTGTTACCTCGATTCCTACCTCTCTTATTCCTTCCCTACCCTTGTTGGTTATTGGGGTGGGTTGGTTAGGGAGGTTCTGTTGTGCATAGACCTATCCTGTAGGAGCAGGAGGAACCAGGGCCAGAACCGGAGTAGGTTGCACAGGTGGTGTGTAATAGACCAGAGTAGCTAGTGGGGCTACAAATACGATTGTTTGTCCAGTACACGATTGTGTCGAACAAGTTGGTCCATGAACGTGAGGGATTGGTGTAGGAGGCGCATAGGAAGGGGTGGCTCCAGAATGGGCCGTTACGCATGAATAATCAGGGGCGTAACCTAGTTGGACAACACCAGGAGTGTGACCAAAATGGGGTGGAATCGCGAGAGATTCCTGGTAAAAGTGAGGATACTATGTAACAGATTCGATGACTCCATCAGCAGCATGGGATTATCCTTACGTATCTTGACGCGAGGAGCCGGTATAGGGGGCATCATGTATGATGGTATACATGTAACTATATTGGGCATATATAAGATCAAACTATTGATCCTTAAGGATGGCTTCCTCTTCGGTTTATGGGAGCTCATATGCAACGTCCTTGGCTATGGGGGGGCGTAAGGTTTTGAGGAACCGATCTAAGAAGATCCTATCATCTAACTGGATCTTACACAAGCTATGGAGACGACTCCGTTCATGGATATGATCCGTGATATTGGTAGTTGTCTTCTGTCGACGGGATAATAAGATTTCTATTCCCTCCTCATAACAGGCGGGTAACTAGAAGTATTGAAGGAACATAGACGCTAACGAGGAAAAGAAGGGGTAGGTGGCATGAGGAATTTTGATATACCACTTGGCCGCAGCATGAGTGAGTGTGTGTTGGAATAAACTCAACCGAACGGAATCATCCACTATGTTGTTAGATGAACACCATAAGTGGAATGACATAATGTGATTTTGGGGATCCTCTCCCACCTTACCCTCAAACATAGTGATGTATGAGGGAAGTTTGGTAGGAATAGGAGGCCATTGTGGGTTATGACAAATCTAGTCATTGGTCGACCGTTCCAAATCAGGAAGGTTGAAACTAGCCATAAAAGGTATACTAGAACCGAGAATTGATTAGGAAGGGACAGAAATGGTGTCGATGATGACGAGAACGTAGTTCCCATGTGTAACTAGGGGTGTATAAGGTTGATTTTTGACAGTAGGAAAATTCACTCGTATGGTAGGAATAGTTGGAATAGACGTGGAAGGTCCACTTCCCCCAAGTATAAATGGTGGAATGGTAGTGACCACGATGGCTGGAATGGGACCACCACTAGTGGGTAGCGAACCAACAACTGTGTGTGTAGTGGCAAGGGGCACACTAGGAATAGGACCTATCGAACCAATGGAAGGGATACCTATAATGATAGATGGAATGGAAGTATTCCCACTACTAACAATCCCCACTGAAAGGGATCAGGATGTGCACCAGCCATGCAGATAGATGGAGCAGTGAACAAGGTGGGTTTGGATTGACATGAATCTGAATCAAAATTAGAGGTCATATGTGGCTCCGAAGGTGGTTAATGATGTTGAATATGGATCTGACGGTGACAATTCAAGGAACCGAACTAGGGGGTATGCCCCCTAAGCCTATGTGAGTAGCGTGGTGGAGCTATGATGAAGTGATGTGTAATGAATGAAAAATCAAGAGTATCAGTCATAGGCTCAAAAACCCAACTACAACCGAGTGTGTAAAAGGAGAGCGTATGAAATGGTGGCTCATAGGCCAACACCAATATCTAAAACTGAACTACAACAGTGGGTCATAACAAGGAGAATCTACAACAAAGTGTCCATAAATCCAACAAGAAACACTACATATACATTAAAATGATGCACTAATATATGGGATAAGAGTGTAAGCAAAATCCTAACTACAAGCTGGAATCCCCTCACAAATTGTAACCTCGAGAGCATGATGAAATCCCAGTCAGAAAATACAAAATGGGAGAACAATATAGGCTAAGAGAATCCCACTACCGAGAAGGACCTCTGGGTAAAGATCCCTAGAAAAATGGAAACTAGGATACCTCGTTCATGAAACGTCTGGTTTGTTTACTAATGCTTCATCCCTTTGGACCCCGACCCCTGGCTGGGTGATATGGGGAGGACTGCGAAGGTTTATCCTTTAGTGCAAGATGGAGTGTGGTATTCCACCCTTACCTCTGGAACCCCTTCTTTGCTTCCTACTTCTGCTGAGCAAGGGGGGGCGATAGAATAGCCTAGACCATGTCAACAAGAACAAGAGGATTTTGGTCCCCTTATGGACAACAACTATGCATCAAGATGTAAGTGAAAAATGGGTGTTATTTGGATTCTTATCCCCAATGTCCTAACTTAGCTACAATATTGTTTTGTTTTCAAATGAGGCTACAATGTTGGTTGTATTAAGTTAATTTTAAGGCTGGCTTGGGGTTATGAACAAAGCATTTTGATCTGTAGGGTGTGAGATGTGTGAAAATGGTGTGTACAAACCCCAGTAATCCAATGGTGAAGATGTTCCATTATCACCACCAAGATGCAAATAAAATGCATATAAAAAGCAGTAAATGATAGTAAATATCCTGCAAAATAACTTGTTCGTTCAGAAATAAAATATACTTGAAGTAAATGAGAAGTAAAAGGAACTAGTAAAATGTAGGGAACATACATGGGGTCTCAACCACAAAGATCGACTAGAACGACTCATAAACCAAGTAAGTGGGATCACAAAACATACCAGGTGGTTGCAAATGATAAGATCTAGACAGAAATAGGCCAGAAAGTGGTTTAATGAAGACAAGGGGGTCTAAAACAAGGATCTTACATACCAAAACAGACTGAAAAACTGTAGGTCACACCTGTCAATAGAATAGGTGCGATCGGGGTCACATGGAACTGGGAAATGGTCGAGATCTGGGCAGAAAAATAGTCGACAGACTCATGTTGTGTAAAATAGAGGATTAGATAGGTCGTTCAAAACTGAGTCATAGTAGTGATCGAGGTCACTCCGAAAGTTGAGAAAGGAGCGATATGGATTTTTGAGAAAGGTCGCATGTATTGGGGAAAAAGGCATGACCTAGGTCACGTTTATTGGGAAAAAAGGTGTGACTCATCCCAAACTAGAAAAGTTTTCAAAAATGGCTATCGGCTAGGGCCGGGAGGGCAGTAAATCAAGAAATACTGGTTCAGATTTTCCGCGAGGGGGTTAGAATGTGATGGTTGAGGGTAGCAAAGGATAACAGACCAATAAAAAAACCTGCAAAATCAAAGATCCATATGGATCGACCGAGTGGAGTCTCCAAAACTGTAGCGGGGATTTCTCCCTAGCTACGTGCAAAAGCACCAAGGCTTAGCTCATCCAGAGCATAAGGAAGGGTTCAATGATAAAAAAGAAACGAGACAACAACAACAATATTTTTACAGTTTTCTCATATATGTACTACTAACTAATGCAAGAAATAACAATGAATACGCCTTTCTTTTGAATTTGGGCCACTGTAGCCATCCTAGGAAATGGTCCCACAGCTCCACAGTTTTGGTCTCTAGTGTCTTCCACATCTAGTTGTCAGATGGGGGAATGGATCCAAATGGGTACGGAGCAAGCTCAAGATACACCGTGGGAATGACATGGGAAAATATGGGAATAATGGAGAAACGAGTATGATGTGACTGAGAACAAATGGAAAAAAAGTGTGACTAAAAGTGTTTTGGGGGAGTCCTTCATAATGTATTTATAGGATGGTCCAAGTTTTTTTGACCCATGGCATTTTAATTGTCCATGGTATTTATCTATGGTATTTTGAGCCATTCTCATTTTTAGGGTTTTTTTGGCCCTTTTTGGAGAGAGTGGGGATAAATCGTAATAAATTCTCAACTTCCTTTCATTTATGAGGAAGGAATAATGATGTTTTGGACCATATTTAGTGGAAATACAATTGAGAAGGTCAAAATTAAGGAACTAATGGTGGTAATATGATGTATGAGTATGGTTTAGACCATGGAGATCTAGGTGAACATTTTTTTGCGTTAACAACTTCATAAAGGTAGATTAGTTTGCAAGCTCAAGAAATAATTGTATGGCCTAAAACAGTCGCCCATGCAATGGTACAAGAAGTTTGATTCTTTCATGGTGAGCCAAGGTTATACTAGAAGTGAGTATGATCATTGTTTATACTTCAAAAAGTTGAATGCTATATTGATTATCTTAGTATTGTATGTTGATGATATGTGTATTGTGAGGAAAAGGATGGATAAGATTAACAGGTTGAAGGATCACATGGCTAGGACTTTTGATATGAAGGATATTGGAGCTTCAAAACAAATCTTGGGGTATTGAGATACACAGAGACAGAATAAATGGTAAGCTTAGTTTTTCATAGGAGAATTATGTTGAGAAAATACTTGAAAGATTTGAAATGAATATGGAAAATCCTGTGAATGTTCCTTTGGCTTCCCATTTTAAACTTTCTTCAAGTTTATGTCCTAGTAGTGTTGAAGAAAAGGATTATATGTCTCGTGTACCATATGCCAATACAGTAGGATGTTTAATGTATGAAATGGTGTGTACTAGACCTACTATTTCACATGTTGTAGGTATTGTTAGTAAGTACATGGAAAATCTAGGAAAAGAACATTGGAATGCAGTGAAATGGGTGCTTTGGTACCTAAGAGGCACAAGTGACTATTGTACCACCTTTAATAACAACAGTGATTCTATGTGCAGTTTTGTTTATTTAGATTTCGCGGGTGATTTGGACAAGAGAAGGTCTACTTCAGGTTATGTATTTACTCTTGCAGGTGGAGCTATAAGTTGGATGTCAAAGCTTCAAGAAACAATTGATTTATCCACTACAGAGGTTAAGTACATTGTTGCCTCATATGCTTGCGAAGAGGAAATTTGGCTGAGAGGTCTTCTTAGAGAAATTGGAAGGTTACGAAACAATGTGTTTGTCTTCTGTGTCAGTCAAAGTGCTATTCATTTGGCTACAAATATTGTTTATCATAGTAATACTAAACATATTGATATAAAATATCATTTTGTAAGACAAGTCATTAGTGAAGGTGGAGTGGATGTGACAAAGGTCCATACTCAAGAAAATTGTTCAAATATGTTCACAAAACCAGTATTGTTAGAGAAGTTACATTGGTGTGTAGCTTATCTTGGTTTGAAAAAAGGTGATAAATAGTGATAAATAGTCAAGGTGGAGATTGTTAAATGAAAACTAAACTAATGTGTCTATGGGATGTTTCTCAATATGTGTGTTTACAGGAAGTTTCTCATAAAGGGAATAACCGGCAATGGTTTACTCATGTAACTTCTTTCATGTAGTATATAGTGCATGGTTGGGGTACATAATTTATTGAGTTGTCTATGAGGCTGAGACTCGTCATGTAATCTCTCCTTCTTCATTAATGAGCTTCAATACTTTTCCTACATGGATGTTTCCCCTCTGGGGTTTTACCACATGAAATTCTAGTGTTTTGTAAGGTGTTGTTCATTGTGTGTTTATGTAATGTGTGTCTAAATTTTAACATATTTTCAAACTGTAATGCAAGAGATCATCTCCCATAAGTGTATGAAGTTTGAATCTATCAAGTGAATAGTTTGTATGGGTTATATTAGAAAATATTTTATTTTAAGGTGAAGAAACAGATCTATAATATGGTATAAACTGTATATGCTTTTCATGTATTGGATAATAATAAAGTTTACATATGTTAGCTCAATATAGTTAGAAAGGTTTGTGAAAACAACTAGATAGTGAATTTAGTGTTTTAGTCCTCACCATTTGCTCCATTATTTCATGATTCAATGGGTTTAACAATATTTTATGATTCATGACTCTTTGGGTTTATTAATATTTTATGATTCATCTAGCTTATTATATTTTATCACTACTATTATTATTATCACTTACTCAAAAGTAATTACTATCACCCAAGAAAATAATGAAGACTATTAGGAATTCATTTTGGACTTTGAAATATTGAAATAGGGGTTTGTAAACAAGGATAAAAACCTTTTAGTAACTCATATCCCTAGAAGTATTCTCAAACTATTATAGTGGAAACACAAACTATCATTTAGTTTTGTGATAACATCTAGATTTTGGCTAGTAAGAAAATATGATCACACAAGCTATCATTTAGTTTTGTGATAACATCTAGATTTTGGCTGGTAAGAAAACATGATCACACAAACTATCCTTTAGTTTTGTGATAACATTTAGATTTTAGCTAGTAATAAAACATGATCAGTTTGAAAGTTTGTTTAGTAAGAGTTTTGGCTAATAAGAAATCATGATCAGTTTGAATTTTGAATTTGTTTAGTGGAGTTCTAAGAATTGGAATGATGAATTGTGTTTTCACACCTAATTTACCTAAGTATTAGGCTACTTTGTGGCACTAATTTTGAATGGTGTGTGTGTCCTAAGGATGCTTCCCATCAAAGCATATATGTCTTTAGTAAATTAAATTGCATGGTTGTGGTATATTATATGGTGTGGAGTTATGCTCAAATGCACAATTTTGTGGTTGGTCATGGGTGGAGGTAAATTTTGTAACTTATAATCCATTTTTTTAACATTATGTATTAACCATATAAAGCATGTATGGTATGTCTTTACGATGGTATCCATTGGAGAACCTTAGATAAATTGAGATGCAGTGTCAATGTATTTTTAATTAGTTGGCTTTGTTATCTTATACTGCAGTTTAATTATGATACAAAGTGAATTGATATGTGTTTTAGTGAGAAAAATTATGATTTTAACCACTCTTGTTACTCTTAAATGAGCCATTGAATTATGTAATTGTTGTTTTCATTTTGCATACATTTTTTTATGAATTAGTGAAAAATGCTGGGTAATTAGTATCAAGCTACATTACGATACATGGTATCAAATCCATTTGGGGTTGTATGGGCTCAAACACATAAACAATAGTATGAAACCTTGAATAGATTGAGGCTATTATAAAATGGGTAGCTTTCGTGTCCATTAACATGGTTTTTGTATGAAATATGGACAACAAAATTCTATGTTTTTAAGAGAAAGAAGGAACAAAGTTGTTAACATAAAGAAAAAATAGATACAAGAGTTCTTTATAATAATAACATGACCACCTATAAGTCTGAATCACATCCCATCCAATTCCTAATTCAAATCCCAAAGTTTGAATTTTAAGAACTTGAAGTGTCCTACTTGAGTTTATGCTACATTCTTGTATATTGTCTTTCTCTTAACAAGCAAAACAAGGGAGCATTCTTTTTTTGGATACTAGCATGCCTTTTTACATGAATTCTTGATTTTGCAATGGTGTAGGCTGGTGCACATTTTCTTAAGTCTATTCTTAGAGTTCCTTCTTTTATGGTGTATTTATAGCAAGTTTCTAGTGTCTAGTATTGCCAAAGTTAGTAAGTACAAATGTTTCATTTTAATACTTCCATTGGATTCTCAATCGAATGGGAGAATGGTATATGAGGAAATTGAGTTTTCAAAGATATTTGATCCTCTTGTGAATTCAACAAATAAATTATGAGAAATTCATTATCTTAAGGATCCTATACATAGTTAGTCTTTCTTGTTAATTGGACAATCTCTTTAAATTAATGTTGGAGGCCAATTGATCAAAAGTGCTTTAAATAAAAAAGAGGAACATGTGGAATTGAACATGTTGGAAAAATTTCATTGTCAACATCTTTTTACTTTTTTCATTAAGAAGCATAAAAGAACCCAAGTCCCACCAGGACAATGGTGACTAAAAAGATTGTAGTTGAATATTTTGAGTCATTCAAGGTTGTTGGTAAGGTGCATTTGTAAATGTGTTTGAAGTTAAAATAAATGGAGCATAAGATATTTATGCGATGAAATTTATGAGAAAAGTGAGGAAATACAACCTTTTAAAAAATAATCGTGCCGAGTAACTAAAATCTAAAAGGGACATTTTGATAAGGATTGTGCATCCCTTTTTTGTTTGGCTCAAATACTCCTTCAAGGTCTCAATTTGGGATTCAAAATGTCTATGCTAGTGTTATCAAAGTCAGTCTGGTTTTGGAAAAACTAGTTGGTCTGATTGGTTTAGGCACCTAACCTGGCTGAACCACCATCCTAAAATGGAAATGGTTGGTTTTGTATTGAACTGGTAAAGTAATGAACAGGAACTAACCAGTTCGGTACATAACCAACCTTTTTTCACCAAATCAGTCGGTTTCTTAACCAATCAGTCGATTATGTACTACATCATACAACAATGGACCTAGATCATAAAAATTCAATTTAAAAAAAGAAAAGAAAGGTTTACACTAATAGAAAAAAACTAACATAAGTAATCATTAGCAACATTAAATGGTAATGTTAAATTCTTACAGTAAAAGTCGGTAGAAAATGAAAGATAAGGATAATACCACTTTTACTTAAATTTTTAACATTACCATTAATTGTTTTAGTATGTTTGAGAGTGGTTCCAACCTCATTGGACTTCATATTCAATAAGTAGAATTTTAGATCCCATCCAAAATTCAGCAAACTTAACAGTTTTCAGGGTTTCAGGATTGCAACATTCTACTTGATTATATCATTTATGAGGATAGGGGATTGGATTTTAATCAAGCGCATCAACCCCCCTATGTACGTTGATTGTTTAAATCCTTTATCATGAACTTGGTAAGAATGTACCATTCACTAAAGAAATTACTTATTAGGCATGTGAAGTTTTCCTACTTTTTTTCATGCTTGTATTGGGAGGTTTAATCAAAATTATAGGGTGTATACTATGCACATTTAGATTCTAGACTAGCAATACCATATGATAAAATTGTAGACACTAGACTATAGTTATTTATTAGTAGTATGATTACTTTTGGACTCTAGGGGCCATTTAGAACCTCTTATTGGCTCAAAGGTGAATTGCATTTGGTGCTCTTTTGGCTATATGCACCCATACTCGCTATATACATGAGAAACTTTGCATATTTGTGCATAATGGTTTGGATTCATATGGATGCACATGGATATATATGTTCTTTTACAAAAATTGAATATTTTATGTAGTTTTTGGTCGATCGGTTTTTTGGTCCAATTTTTTTCTTCTTCTAGTTTTTGCTTGATTCTGGTCCAGTTCATATTTTTGGGCTTTTCCAGTTCAATGATTGCTCTGGTTCTTATAACATCGGTATGTGTTATTGGTGAGGATTCAAGTTAGAACCATTTACTTTTGATATGTTCCAACCTATTAAGGAATAACTAGTGGAAATTGTCAATCAATGGCCACAATGCATCTCCAAGGGTACTTTAAGGCATTACTTACCCTAGGTTGGGAGTGAGATTATATGTTTGAGAGAACATATCCATTTTGGTATGGTTTTCCCTCTTCTCTATTTCCTTGTTTCCTTTACAAACTTTTAAAGGTTCATTTTTAGGAAAAAAGGTAGGAAATGTTAAATTTTTCATATGCTTAGCTAAGACATCAGTATTTCATTACATTTTCATAACAAAAGCATATAAACAGGATCACTGAAAGATAGACAAACACAACCATACAAAAGGGACACAAATATTTATCTTGGGAAAACCCTAAAGGGAAAAACCCAGCAAAATCTTCCTCAATATAGATGCCCCAAAAAGATAAAAGATAAAACCAGCAGGCAGATCAAAGCCTGATCCTCCTCCTTCTCCAGCTACTTCTCTTCTCCACTAATGCTCCACACAAGTGAGAATGTGTTTCCTAAATGAGGAGCACTACACCTTTATTTATATTCATCCGTTCACTTAAGTTAACTCATCTGTCATGTAGGCTCGAGTTACACATGTAGGCTCAGGTAACCACACTGGGGTGCTAATGACCCACCTTTACAATTAGAGGGGACTACCTCATGACTCTTATTGGTTCTTTCGATTAGGAGCATCAGGGTACAAAGTAATACAAGTGGTTCTCCCGGTAGGACCATCGGGGACCACAAGGAAATACATATAGAATATTCTTCGAAGTTACAATATTTCAACACTCCCACTTAACGAGAAGGTTATTCTATAACAACATCAACAACAACAATAATAGGAGAGAGATAGAGGACATCATCAACATCATCAGGGTGATACATCTATAAGTCATTGGAATCTTTTCAACATCATGTAGTCTTTATCTTCAATCTTTAGTCTTTAGCATCATCAGTACTTTGACTGCTTCGATCAGCAACATATTCGACATCTTGACTCTTCAATCAGCAGCAACATCTTCAGCACTTTGACCTTTCGATCAACAACATCTTCAGCACTTTGACCTTTTTATCAGCAACATCATCTTTCGATTAGCAACATCATCTTCAACGCTTTGACCTTTCGATCAGCAACATCTTCTTCAACACTTTGGCCTTTCGATAAGCAACAACATCATCATCATACTCTGATCTTTGGATCAGAAACATCATCCTGAAAACATCATCAAAACATCAATATCATCATCATCAAAATATCAGCATCAAAATATCATCATCATCACATTCTGATCTTTCAATCAGAATCATCATTATCATCAACCTCTAATCTTTCAATCAGAAAAATCATCAACCGAACATCATCATACTTAACATCAACTCATCATCATATTCTGATCTTTCAATCAATACGTCATCATCATCATCATCAGGATCTCATCATCATCACATTCTGATATTTCAATCAGAAACATCATCATCATCATCGCATTCTGATATTTCGATCAGAAAACATCATCATCAGTAGCAACATCATAATCATAAGCAACTTCTGATATTCTGATTAGAAAACATCATCATCATCATATTCTGATCTTTCGATCAGAGAACATCATCATCAACAACTTCTGATATTTCGATTATCATCATCATATTCTGATCTTTCGATCAGAGAAAATCATCATCATATTCTAATCTTTCAATCAGAGAACATCATCATCATTAGCAACCTCTGATCTTTCGATCAGAGAAACATCATCATCATCATATTCTGATCTTTTGATCAGTACGTCATCATCATCATAAAAACATCAACATCATCAAAACATCAGCATGATCCTTCCTTTCGGAATTATGGGATTTAGGTCTGTACGGATTTACTAATGATCCTTCCTTTCAGAATTACGGGTTTAGGTCTTTACAGAGTTACTAACAATCCTTCCTTTCTGAATTACGAGATTTAGGTCTTTACGGAGTTACTAACTATCCTTCCTTTCGTAATTACGGGATCAACACATTTGTGGAACTCAGACAATCCTTCCTATTGGAATTACAGGATCAACACATTTGTGGAACTCAGACAATCCTTCCTATTGGAATTACGGGATCAATTCAATGATCCTTCCTTTCGGAATTACGGGATCAACACAGATGTGGAACTCAGACAATCCTTCCTATTGGAATTACGGGATCAAAACATCTGTGGAACTCAGACAATCCTTCCTATTGGAATTACGGGATCGATACAATGATCCTTTCTTTTGGAATTACAGGATTTAGGTCTTTACGGAGTTACTAACGATCCTTCCTTTTGGAATTACAGGATCAACACAGATGTGGAACTCAGATAATCCTTCCTCTAGGAATTATGGGATCAACACACGTTCTCAAGTACCGAAGTTCAAGGATGATACAATCCTACCACATTCATGGGGACCAAGATCTTCGGATACATTTTGAACCGAGGTTTAGGGATGATGCAATCCACCACTTTCACGGGGGTCGAGACCTCTAGATACATTTTGAACCGAGGTTCAGGGATGATGCAATCCACCACTTTCATGGGGGCCGAGACCTCTGGATACATTTTGAATCGAAGTTCAAGGATGATGCAATCCTACCACTTTGATGGGGGTCGCGACCTCCGGATACATTTTGAACCGAGGTTCAGGGATGATGCAATCCACCACTTTCACGGGGGTCGAGACCTCCGGATACATTTTGAACCGAATTTCAGGGATGATGCAATCCTACCACATTCACGAAGACAAAAGTCACTGGATCTATTTTGGACAGATGTCCCAGGATGATACAATCCCTCTTCATTCTCGAGGACCAAGGTCACCGGATCACTTTTGGACAGATGTCCCAGTATGATACAATCCCTCTTCATTCTCGAGGATCGAGGTCTCTGGATCACTTTAGGGAAAGTGCCCAGGGATGATACAATCCCACTGCAACATCACTACTCCCCCTTTCGAGGAAGGTATTTTCGAACAACACCAAGCTTGTCTCGAAAGTGTTCGAACTTTACCCGAGACAGAGGCTTCATCAATACATCATAATTCAAACCATCATCATCTACATCTTCAGTATGTGAATATTGAACTATCACCATATGTATCTCCAGTATGTGAATACTGAAAGCATTATCTATATATTTAGTATGGGAATACTGAAACATAATCATCTACATCTTATCTCGTATGTAGAAATACTGAATTTTTATGTGTTACAATTGGAACACAGGGTTCTCTGTCATCACAAATATGGTTATCACATAGAATCATTGTAGTATCCATCTTCAGGTCAAAGAGACCTGATATCAGCTTCCGAACCCATATGACTTCACAACTTAGCAGAGCAATCTGCTATGTATTTTGCTTCAGCCGTGCTACGAGAAACACTGGACTGTTTCCTGCTAAACCATGAACTCATACAAAAGCATCTACCTAATGTGATTTTCCTATCTGAAATACTTCCAGCCCAATCTGCATCTATGTAGCCATACAATCTATACTCATGGATACCATCATAGTATAGACCAAAGTCTATAGTCCCTTTCAAATATCTCATCACATGCTTTGCGGTTACTAGGTGAACCCATCTTGGTTGAACAAGATATTGACTTAAGGTGTTCACAGCAAAACAAATGCCTGGTCTGGAATTTTTTAAGTACATTAATGACCCAATGATCTGTCTGTAATGAGTCACATCCACTAACTCTGATGAGTCATCAGATAACAGCTTCAGGTTGGAGTCCATGGGTGTGGCCATGACTTTGCATTCCAACATATCAAATCTTTTGAAACTTTTCACTGCATACTTTCCCTGATTGAGAAAGATTCCTTCATATTTTCGGACCTAGGAAATAAAGTATTAGACCAAGGTATAAATTCTTCAATGGACTTCTTCTTGCATTCTACAATTTGTTTCTCATTCCCTGTCAGAAATAGGTCATCCACATATAATAACAGGATGACAGGTTCATCTTCTACAACCTTGAGATAAAGGTTAGGATCGACTTTACTCTTGGCAAATCCCATGCTCGTCAGGAAACTATCTGTTCTTCCATACCAAGCTCTGGGAGCTTGCTTCAGGCCATAAAGGGCCTTCTTCACCTTGCATACGTGAGTCCATCTGTCTTCAACTTCAAATCCTTGTGACTATTCGATGTAAAACTCTTCCTCAATCATACCATTAAGGAAGGCTTGTCTTTACTTCATCATGGAAGAAACTACCATGATAGTTTTGAAGAAAGTATACCTTTCTTCTTGGAGTAAGTGTCTCTTCAGAATTAATTCCTTACTTCTATCGGTAGCATATTTTATCTTACTGATCCATTTGGAAGATACCACATTCTTTCTTTTTGGTTTGAGTATTATATCCCAAACATCATTCTAGTATTCTTTCATCATAACATATTTCATGAGTTCATCTTGTTAGGTCATCAACATATCCTAGTCTTCTGCATTCAATATTGAAGGTTGGAACCCACTTCACTATTGGTAAATTCTCGATCCATCAGGAAGCTATCCATCATGTCATACCATGTTGAACTCAGATATATTCTGTAGTCACTCCCCCTGAAGTGGAGTATCATCTTCCCTCTTCATTCTGTATAGGTGGTTCTATGCTTGACATATACTTGTCGATAGAGTATGTCATTTCCTAGTCTATTCTTTCAAAGGCAACTCACGAACTTTGCTTTGTACACTTGTTCTTGTAGATCCATATGGAAGATACTACGTACTTCCCTTTATGTCTCGAAATCATACCGTATACATCATTCCCCATGATCAACTATTATTCTTTGATCATAGCTTCTTTCATAGCATTCTTTTCTTCATCTTGAGTTATCTCTCATACCCATGGTGGTATTCATCCTTCGAGGTGGATCTACCACTCTCTAAAGCTCTTTCTTCCGTCATGGTGTCTCTGACCCTGGGAGCTTCAGATTCATGTTCATTGGAGTGAATCTTGAATTGTCATTACTTGTTCTTCGAAACAAGTCTCATCCTTCTTTTCTTGTAGGAGGTTGTACAGGACCTTTCCTACAATTCAAATGCACTAGTTACATGGTTAGAACTATAAAACATATGCATAACGACAAATTATTATGCATCATACAATTGTTTAGCCAATACAACATTCATCCATGTCTCACAGAAAATTTCTAGATGTATTCCATCTTTACCATGACATCATTGAGATTGTGCACTAATCCAATATGTCAGCAAAGAGGTTTGATAAGTAGCAATGGAGACTTGTATGGAACCATGAGCTACTTACCCATCACAAGCATATTAGTAGTATAAAATCATTAATGCAAACAATCTATCATGCATAATACATCAACTAAATATAATCAAATGCATAACAAAACAATATCATGCAATGACAATTGAATACTTATCTTTTATTCATTTCGTGGGTAGACTCCTTCTTGATCCTTCTACTTCATCATCTTCTTCATTCATGACATCATCATTTCTTATCCAAATGATAATATGGATAATAGGTTCTTCAATAATTGAGTTCTTCACATTACTCATTGCTTGAGGGATCTTCTTTGAATGGTGAGAGCTTGATCTTCAATTTCTCCCGCCTTCTTCTTCTCTTCTTATATTCAAATATCTTGATCAAGGAATCAAACATCTTCAGTGTGTTTAGGGAAGACACTTGTGGTACAAGTTGATCGGTGATTGAATCAACAATGATCTTCTTGGCCTTGATCAAGTTCTTCTTGTGTAAGGCTTTGAGCCTTATCTCCTTCTGGAACTGGAACCTCTCTACTCATGAAGGTGTCCAATTCATTTTCTTCAGAGAGATCAAATGCTTCCATGCTTGGAAGTTGTCAACTTCACCAAGCTTATCATCAAGCTGATGTGATATATCACTTTGAAATGAGAACCTCAAATGCAAATAACAAAGGATTAGATCTTACCGATTTGAGGTGTTTGTCTTGGTTCTGGAGTTGGCTGATCTAGGGTTTTCCATAGAAACCCTAATTTTCAAAACTTAAAATATTTCAGATCTAATTTGATATAAATATAGATCTCTTCAAATGGAGCTATCGAAAGTACTCCTTTTCTGAAAATAGTGGAGGGAAGCTCCCGGAACAGGAAGCCCTAGTTTTCCAATTTCTTCTACAGAAATGTATGTCACTGTTTCTATGATATCTCCGAAATCACTACTCCTCTGTATCTGAAATTTCACACTGAGGTAACCTCACGTGATCCTGATCCAACACCATAGGTTTCATTAGAATTTGTTTCACCAATTGGGCTTTATGATCATTTTCCCAAGGTTCCTTGTTACAGGACTATTCCAAACAGTGAAATTGTACGGATTTCCACATGTCACTATTTCATAGTATAAGTTTTCAGTTAAAACCACGAGAAGTAAAGTCCATTCCCTTTCTGGAACAGCTTCAGGAATTCCATTTGGACCTCTGTAGCCCAAGATATTTCAATTCTCCCTAGGTGTCCTGTTTAGGGATGAATTCTGGAAGAGGCTGGAACCCTAACTGGGAGGGATCATATATCCCAGAATATAGCGAATCGGAGGCTGAATTTTGGACACAGTGTACATAATGATTTTATCTTCGGTCTCCACAATTTTCATCTCCTAAACCTTCACCAATCTCAGGATATAGTGAATGTACCAAAACTTAGCAGTTTTAGTATTTAGGTTTTTTTTAGCTCGGGGTCAAACTAGGGTTTGACTTTCCTGGAGTTTCACCCAACCAAAAATCTTGATCCGGGTCTCTAAACTTCGATTTTGATGAGGAGAGAAATCCTATTCTAGGCTCACTTAAAAATTATTCTTTTGCAAGAAGTCCTAATTTCCCGCACCGAAAACTGAAAATGCTCGGAATCGAATTCCGCTTCAACATAAAGATGCGCCCTTCAATGGAGAGTCAGCCTAGCCTTCTTTTGCTGATCAATTGTGGAGAGAGAACCAAAAAGTAAGAAGCCCTAGATTCTGTAGCTGTACAATTCCTTCTTTCAAGGTAGCTCTGATTCCATGTTAAATTTTTCATATGCTTAGCTAAGACATCAGTATTTCTTTACATTTTCATAACAAAAGCATATAAACAGGATCACTGAAAGATAGACAAGCACAACCATACAAAAGGAACACAAAGATTTATCTTTGGAAAACCCTAAAGGGAAAAACCCAGCAAAATATTCCTCAATATAGATGCCCCAAAAAGATAAAAGATAAAACCAGCAAGGAGATCAAAGCCTGATCCTCCTCCTCCAGCTACTTCTCTTCTCCACTAATGCGCTACACAAGTGAGAATGTGTTTCCTAAATGAGGAGCACTACACCTCTATTTATATTCATCCATTCACTTAAGTTAACTCATCTGTCATGTAGGCTCGAGTTACACATGTAGGCTCAAGTAACCACATTGGGGTGCTAATGACCCACCTTTACAATTAGAGGGGATTGCCTCATGACTCTTATTAGTTCTTTCGATTAGGAGCATCGGGGTAGAAATTAATACAAGTGGTTCTCCCGGTAGGACCATCGGGGACCACAAAGAAATACATATAGAATATTCTTTGAAGTTACAATATTTCAACAGGAAAGTTGAATATGAAAGAGCCTTATGGATTTAGTCATAATACCAATTCTACAACTTCAACAATATTTTCTATATATTCGTCATAATCATCATAACTATAAAGTAAAATGGTATCAAGTTTCATGTGAAACATCCATTGTATTCAAGTTTCCAGTTGTAACACACAAATGAAAAATATTATTTATGAAAATGTCATTACAAAGTTTGGATGTTTGTTGGCATTGCTTTTGTTAAACAATTCCTTGTGTTAGCAAGAAGAATCAAGACCTACAAAAGTAAAGTATGTTATTAAATGTGATTATGCAACACCTATTTCCATTTTCACTTTTAAAAAAATGTAAATTCTATTTACCAACATGTAATTAAGTGCCTTGCATTATGAAGGATAACATTAGAGTTAGATTCACATGAGACTATGTACAAGAAAGTCACAAGAAGTTTGACTCCATTCATTACCCTTATAGTATTAGATTCAAAAGGGATGGCCCAAAGAAAGTAGTATTTCAATTAGACATGGGTGATAACTTAGTAGGTCATCAACCCTATCATGAAGTGGCAAAATTAGCACACACAATAATGCAACTAACTATGTATATGGCTTATATTGTTGTTATCAAATATTCTAAGAAGGCCCAAAAGTTGATACCTCAATAAGATATCTTTGAAGGGGTTGATAGTCCCAAGAAACTAGAACACAACAAAATGCCAACTAGTTGAGAAGGCCAAAGAGCATACAACCTAACTAGATGATTCCATTTCCAATTTTGACAAATAAGAAAAATCAACCTTTTAGGAGGGTGTAGACACTGATAAGACCTAACAAAGTAAATACAAGGTTTTCTTTTTATTAAGAGGGGCCTAAATTATCCCATGAGAGCAACATGGAGGAGAGAAACATTGGACCAACAAAAATAGGTACAAAAACTGGTGCGTCTCTTCAAATATTTTTCAATAGTGTAGGTATAACAAATACCTTTGGGTTGACATCCTATCATTTCTACCTACATCAACTTGTGGACCTTGGAGGGTGGAGCAATTTTTTGATGTAATATAAAGTTCTGAAATGGTATTGGAATAAATATTTTTTGTTTCAACTAGGAATATGTCACAACTTTTTCATCACAAGCCATCTGAGAGGTATCCAACCATGTAGTAGGGTGATTCATCTCAATGTGTGTTTTTATTTCCTCCTTGAGATTACTATAAAAAATTGGCATATTGAAAAAATCATTGATCAAATTTTATGTTACGATTTCCAAGTTCTCAAAAGAAGTGTTATATTCTTACACCATACCTAATTGATGAAATTTGGTTAGCAATCCAACAAAATTATTGTACTTTTCAAATAAAGAAAAAAGGAATTCACAAACTACTTCTAGTTAAAGTATCACTCGCATTCTTTGTTATTACATCACCACCATTTCCAACTATCAAGCCTCCTTATTGGAATTGTTTTGCAATCAAAGGATTGATAACTTAATGATTGTGGCTTAAGTTTGGATAACAAAAACTTATGGGCACAAGGATGGGAGAAAACAAATAGACTCAACCTATAAATAGAACAAGAAATGAAATGGGAGCACTACGTTAGATTGCATTAGCTAAAGTAAATAATGAAGAGAACTGAATTAAACAATCCAAAAATATAATTTTAGAGGATTACATTGTCAAGCTAGCGTTTGTCACTAGAATTGAAGAAGATTGTAGTGATGCAAGAGTGTAGTGGCGGAGAACTATTTGGAAGTTATATTGCCCCTTAAAATCTATTTTTTGTTTTGTTTTAGCTCTAGATAAAATATCTTAACTTGGGATAATGGACAAAAGAGAAGTTGGGTATGGTTACGAAAATGTATCCTTTTCATAAGAAGTGGGGAATCGATGGACCACTTCTTCATGACATGTCCCTTTTCTACATGGGTCTAGAATTGTTTAACACAACTTATAGTTGGTAAATCCAAATGGGTTAACATGGCTCTAGTTGCTTGTCTCTTTAATTATTTCACCAAAAATACAGTCTCAAGCTATAAGGTTTTCCCCTCTTTTTTTGGAATTTGATGGTCCAAGAATCAGATGGTGTTTTAAGATTCAATCTTCACCATCACATAGGTATCACATCAAGTGAGACCAGGTTGGGTTGATCATAAAAAATATTGAAATAAGTGTTTACCAAAGTGTTACTAAGTCCACATATCAATCAAGAAAGACCCTAGGGATTCTTTGGTCAAGCAAGTCAAAGGTATTCTAGTATCTGTGGAGCCATAGGAAGTTCTATATGTTTATTCTTTATATTAATATAGGATGAAGTATGTGGCCGATCAAGGATCTGATAACCAAGCTAAAATATTTTCCTTATGGATCCTCTTAAAAGGAGCAAACAATTGAGGTCTAAACACTATTTAGGTCTTTGGAGACTCTTAAATTCTTATTGATTGGGAAAATAAACAACGTTGCATAAGAAAATTTGGACTCCTTACAATCATTAAATAGGTTCAATAGGTAAAGGAGTCCTTTGATTCTATTCATTTCCCACATGTTTATCAAGAAATTAATATTCTATCTAATAGGTTATGTAAAGTCTTTAATCTTGTAGGAAGGTATATTACATGAACAAGAATTTAGGCAGGGCACTCTCCATCAAACCATTGAAAGCCATTTATACTAAATGGGAATTTTGGAATGTGATTTTTGGTGGTCTAGTGCTTAAATATAATATGTTATTATAGTTTGTAATACAATAAATACATGGGAATTTGATCTAAACCATTGATAAATATTGTTATTGCATTGAAACCCTCTACATAAATCCCCTACATCCATTACATTCTTAGTTTCTATAGAAAGAGAGAGAGAGAGAGGGAAAGAATTAACACACTCAACATGGTTAATGACATGTAATATCTAGTCATACAAATCACCAAGGAAAATTTTAGGGGTGAAATCTAGCCCATGGGCTAATTTTCCATGTATTTCCCCAAAAAAGGTTCATGAATTTCCATTTTTTTCTAAAATGACTCACCCAACTAAATATATTTCTTGAAACATTGCCAAAATTGTCTAGAAACTATATGAAAAACATTTTATAGTTGGAAATTTATGAATTAGTAATATTCGCCAAGGTTTTTATAATTTAAGAAAATTATGGACCCTTACAATTTTCCCAGGAAAGCTCCTAGGTAGATTTTCACTAGATAAAATACCATATAGAACATTGTGGTGGTGATTTCCTTTTCTCTTCATAATAAACCCTCTCATCACCACTACTATCTTCGTCAAACACTATTTAACCGATGGAATGATAGTAAATTAAGAAATAAATGAATAATTCACACCAACAACCACAATAAGTTTGAAGCAAGTAAGATTAAAAATGTTTCCACAACACTATCACGCTAAAAGAGGATCCCCAATTTGCGAAAGAAAAGTTCAAAAAAATGTTGAGGGTTCCCTCTCTCTATTGAGTACCTATGAGGTCACCTCAATGACCTAATGACCTAAATTCACACAAAGTTGATCTCTACAAGGCTATACCCATTACTATCTTCTCTTCCAAAGTTGTGAGAGAGATTGATGGAATTTAAAGCTATCGATTAGAGGCATTGGGTATTAATATCTTGTGTGTATGAGAAAGTAAGACATGGTGCCCAAAATCCCTAGGATCATATTTAACAAAGGGATGGAGAAGCACCAACCACTAATTGAGACATCGATTTCTTAAACATCATGTTTTTTTAGGATAGTGGAGTGGGATTCAAATGGTTTTTCTAACCTATAGTTTTGAAAATGGTCCACGACAAGTTTAGTAGGAGATCATCCTCACACTCGTGGATCAATTGCAATATGAAGAAGAAGTAGATTGATTGATTCAAATGTTGCAACTTTATTTTAGTTTGACGTTCCTATATTGTGAAAATTACTCTGTATAATCTTTTTGTTGGTTAGTTGATTGAAAATTCGATGTTCAAAAGAAGATCATTGGAAATTCATTGTGATGTTTATCCCGTGATAAATTTTCACATTTCAATTTCAAGGCCACTGCAAAATTAAGAATAGGATTTACAACTAAGTCGTTTACATAATGAGTTTCTACTCCAATGCAAACCCAAATGAATGTGTTGAAAGTAAAATTACATTTTCTATGTAGTCCAAATGAAAATGTAAAAATAATGAAATAATGATTTAAATACAATTTAATCATAAACCTTTGAAAACTCACATAATTTACACCATTTAAGCAAAATTTTCTCTTAAGCATCATGGTTAAAATTTGAGAAAAAAAATTTATGACATCTTTTTTAAATGGATTTTATAATAACTATATGAAAAATTGAATTCTCATATCTTGCGGCATAAAATACAAAAATATAATAAACAGAAAAAACTTAATAAACATAATGATTAAACCAAGCACACATAACCACAAAGAAGGTTTATGGTGGAAACTTTTAAATATGCTTTTTAACAAGAAACACAAAATTGTCATTACCATGGGCCCCGAAATACCATGGACCCAAAAAACCATTGATCAGAATTTTCGTATTAGAAATAGAAATATAAAAAGAAAATATAGAAATATATATTTCCCTTATTTTCCCATGGATCAATTTTTTGAATTTTTTCACCGTGATATATGACATTT
>LPNX010962862.1:22411-113100 GCA_001517045.1 Pseudotsuga menziesii | reverse complement strand
AAATTCTATAAAATAGTGAAAAAATAATTTTTCTATACCATTTGAAAATTTACCCACCATAGTGCTTTTTAGACCAAAAACTTCAGAAGCTGATTCCGGGAGCATCCGTCCATGAAATTGCACACCGTCTGGTTCAGGTAGATTATCATGCCCCACTCTTCTATTTTCATGCTTTTATTCTTAAATTTGGTGGTCAATTTTTTAACTTGGGCCATCCCAAAGAAGGCGGTTTAGGCCCACGTGGAAATTGGGCCTTTATCTGCGTATAGGGCTGAGCATACACCGGAAAAACCATGATACCCACGTATGCATGCGGCTGTTTTGAAAACAGTCGTGTATAGAGCCGCAAACAAGAAATTCAAAAGCAAAATCTAATGGAACTTGGAAATTATTGTGCTGGATTGTTCTAGAGTGGAGAGAACGTGAACATGGAGATGTTGAAGAGACTGTACAAGATGATCGGATGGCTCAACAAGAATTGAGAGCTTGTGAGTTATAAAAGTTCTTGTGCCTTGGAAGCTTAAGGGAAAAAACAAGGCTACTCCAGGTGCTAGTAGATTACTGGGATCCTAACTCAGATACATTTCAGTTGGACTGGATACCCCTCATCCTTGAGGATGACGATATTTATTTCATTACAGGATTGTCCGGCAAAGGGGAAGTGGTAAACCTACGAGCTTGTGGGTTAGGAGGCGGTCTCACTATAGATGAGTACATTGCTGTGTATTGCCTCCCAGATACAGAAAAGGTTGGGAGTCAAATCCCAACAAACTCGATCCAAAACCTCGAGTTGAAGACCATACTATTGGAACTGGGAAGGATAGCAGGGTTTGCATCCCTCCACCAGTATTCAAGGCCATTGATGTTCTATGCAGTGGAGTGTATGTGTCCTACTATTTATGACTGGAGTATCTCACTGCTGAGCAACATGAAACAACAGCTTACAGACTGCAAGATGGGGTGGGTGAGGAACTTTGGCTATGGAAGCATCTTGAGTGCTTTATTTTTTTAGCGTGTGTTGGGGCTAAGACCAAGAGTTTATATTTCCCCACATGGTGCCTAGGATCCGTCTCAGCTATGATGGGAAAATTTCATGCCGAGACTATAAGGAAGGGGGTGGGTGGCCATCCCCTAGCCAACAAATTTCTTTCTCTGGTGGTGTAGGAAGATCATCACCATAGATGACTACCCCTATGCGGGGATAGACTTATGTGGAGACCCATACATGCCCATTCCACCAGGCTCTACATATGGGTAGATAGGTAATGAATCCCAATTCAAACTTTGTTTTTTCAATTATTAAAATTTTGTTATCTTTTGATATATATGGAATAAAAAAGACATGTTTTTGGTTTGATGACATATAGTGATACTCGGTCACATACATGCAGAGGTGGGACCACGATGGGCATATGGATTCCCTCGTCATCGATAGAGGGGAAGAGGAGACAAGATAATCGGTGTGGATGTATAGTGTACGCTCCAAAGCATTCACACGAACTTTGTTCGATTAACACATAGAGTTCCCATGGCGCAAGTCGAGGACTTTCCTGAGGCCATGTAATGCCAGGTGGTTGGAGTACCATATGCATGGGTTAATTTGTTTCATTAGCTAGCTATAATTTACCATTATCAACACCCTCCTCCCCCACAGGCTTAGAGACCCGGGGTGTATTATTTGTTGTATGACCATGTAGTATATTTTGGTGGCTCGGAAGCCCCATTTTTGTGTATGACACTTATGTATTATGACACCACATTTTTGACATATATTTTAATGAAAATACCTATGATGATCGGTTATTATTTTATTTACATGTGTAAATGTGTTTATGAATTATTTATCGTCTGTGAAACAAATGCCAATCTAGTACATAGTTAGCATATGAATCAGCAATTTGATTAAAATTTCTTGTAATATGGATGTGTGTTATGTTCTCAAATTGTCGTTCTAGCAACCTGACATGCAAGAACCTTTGTAACAAAGTTGGATCCCTAACATGATACAAGCCATTAAGCTGTGAGACCACTAACTGCGAATCAAGATGTACCTCAAGAAAGTGAATACCATGTGAAATGGAATCATGCAATAACTCAATAACAGAACTATACTCTGTAACATTGTTCGATGAAGGGTGTAGACAAACACCTCCTAAAGACAACACTTGACCCGTAGGAGTATAAATCATCCCAGTAGCCAAAGTTGAGTTTTGAGTGTGGCGGCTAGCACTATCAGCGAATCATACATAAACCGAAGACTCTGTCGACATCTGCCACAACAAATGGAATCTAGTCAACAAAATTGATCACCACAATTAAACCAAAACTAAGCTATGTAAATATACAATAATATACAACAAATAAGCCTTGGCTAAGAATCATACATAGTACTTCTTAAGATAGAGCCCATTTCTAGGCTACGCCAAGCCTGTTCCCCCATGATCAACTAGTCGAACAGGTCTAACATATGAATAAGTACTAATTCCATATTCAACAGTGCGGGGGTCAATTCTTGACATTTCCTTATACGACCAAGCGAACACATCTCGAAATTCTTTAAAAATCTCAGTGTATTCTCTAATCTCATCAGGGGAACAATCTGCCCCAATGTACATGTTTTCAATATTGCCAGGAATGCAATAAATATTGATAGGTATAGTTGGTGACAAGTTATCCATGTTCCCTTCAGCATACTTGCTAGGATAGCCTATTGGGATCACGGGCCTACCAATTTTCTCTCTAAATATTTCCTTAAAGTCATCACACTCAATATCATCAAGCTTATGGAGAAAATAATATCTATGATGCAGCTCTCCCCAAGGTTGTTCTAGCCCAGTCATAGCCTCAAGAATAGACTCATCCAATGGAAAGATGTCATCGAGGTAGTCATGTGAGTGAGATGACGACACTGCCCAAGCAATAAATGCATAAGGATCCTCCTCCACTGTCCACGAAGAGAAAGGACTAGACTCTACAACCGAATAAATATTAGCTTGATAAGCCACCATAGTTGTAGACAATGGCATGTCCGTATCGGCAGGTATAGAATATTCACCCAAAGTACTCAGAGAAGGAAGAGTCCAAGGATCCTCCATATGGGAAGTGCGAAAAGGAACTGAACTCAATGACGTTGAAGCCTCACCAAGACTAGAACCGATCATAAGAACAGGCGCAACAAAACTAAAATTTCCCATTAACGAAGGATACATGCCCACCCCAATGCTCTCAGTTGTCGACTGGGAGTGATTGATAACCATGATAGAAGCTCTCGATGATGCTTTCTAACTAGAATTATCAAAGGATCTTTGATCGATCGTCACAATATTCCCATCCAAAGGAAAAAAAAAACAACCCAGAAGAGTGGCGATGTGACCACTTGCATGTTATAAATCTAGTTCCTACCTAGTAAAATATTATAATCAAGGGGCGCATCAACCACCTCGACCTCAATCACAATGGTATTCCATCCCAATTGGACCTCAAGGGAAGGAAGAATGTCATGTGGCTGAAATGATCTTCCATCAAACACAATTTACATGGTTCATGAATTAGACAACAAGGAGAACCCAACCCATTCCAATAGGACAAAGATATCGTGGAAGCCGCAGTGCCCTCGTCAATCACTGTGCGCTTGCTGGTGTTGTTTAAACACTCCACATGAACTAAGGACATATAGTAAGGAAAGCGAGGCTGGACTCCATGAGTTTCAAATTTGATCACTGAAGGAGAGCTTCCATCAGCCACCCCAAGAGCAGACATCAAATCTTTCCTTTGCAGAGGAAAAGTATGAAGAACTTCTAAAGAAGACATCGCACAAGGAGTCTAGCCCAAATCCTCGACAATAGAATAGTTTTGCGTGGCTCGAGCATTAGGATTGTTCCTTGAACGCTTTGAGAATCCCTTAGGAATTCAAGGGGGAGCTTCAGTCTTATCACAAGGTTTTTCAATACGCAAAGGGATCTCAGTTGTAGCAGGTTCTTTCCCTAGGTCTAGTTGCGACATACCATAATCCTTAGAACATGTCACAACATTTTTAGCAGACATCATATTAATGCAACCATGGCCACTAATGGTATCCGATGAGTTTGGAGTCCCACTAGAAGCACTACTAGGATCCACGGTCCTCGAGTTCATCTTCTGGTTTTTTTAAAGGATTTTCTAACACAGCTAGTCTCTGTGCAATGAACTTCAAGGCATCCTCAATTCGAGGGCACAAGTGAGTGAGGTGATCATCCCCACAAAGATTGCAAGGAAATTTAACCTTACACTTAGGTTTCTTTCCCCCCCATCATTATTGTTGTTCTTTTCATTATTATCATTTTCATTCCTATTCCCACCTTTTTTTATTGTTTTTACCTTTCTTTTTATATGGTTCAGGTTGATGGTTACCATTCTATTTCGATGATTACACTGAAAGCATATCCATGGTTTGGGTAGGATGAGATGAATTCATAGCTTTTCCCAATGCAGACTGGTTAATAGACAAGTTATTCATTTGATTCATAACCGAGCTTCCAGGCTTAGCACTTGCGGAGCCAACAATGCCATCGGCATGTCGCCTAGGTTTAAAATTAGAGCTAAAATTGGATCTTGGTGCATTCGGTATGATCTCATACAAGAACCCAGACTGAACATAAATCAAATCCAACTGTTGAGCTCTAAATATAGTTTGTTCCTCATTATGCACTCTGAATGTGGAAACATCCTTCGCTATGTAAGGCAATAAATACTTGAGGAACCATTCCAAAAGGAACTATGGTGGTATGAAGGCCTTAATAAATATCTTTCATCTACGCCACTCTTGAATGTGATCAAAGATATGGGTGTCTTTGTCTTGATGAAATGTCGACAAGAGTTCAGTGCCGACATCATAATGCACATGTAGCTGAAAATGATTGAGGAAGGTCATAGCTAGGTCATTAAATGATGTATAAGTCCCCCCAAGAAAATATATGTACTATTTCACCAAAGGCCCCATTAGGGTGCGTTGAAATAGCCTTAAACGAACCGAATCATGATTCAAGGAGTTTGAAGAGCACCAAAGGTGGAACGTCGTGATGTGTTCACCAAGATCTTCATCGACCTTACCTTCTAACTTTGTAATGTCAGAATGAAGATTGGTGGGAACAACCGACCATGCCGGGTCATGAGACACAAGATCATTTGTCAATCTTGACAAGTCAGGTAATTTCAACATTGCAAGGAAAGGGAGCCTAGGTTGAGCCATTTGGTTCCATGCTTCCTGATAAGGCTAGTTAAGATAGGTTTGATTTTATATACTCCATGGCCTTGGCCAATGGGATAGTAACCTCCTCCTATTTGACCCATGTAGGGTTGCGTATTGTAGTTTGGATTACCTTGAGGTTGAGGTGCTATGAAACCATAGTTAGGAGACTGATAAGCGGGTTGATACCCAAACCCGTAAGGTGTATAAGTTTTTCCATAAGACGCTCCATAGGATGGTCCATAATACTGTCAATAATATGGCCCATAAGATGACACATACCCGACTGACACATAAGAAGGCACATAGCCTTGCGATACTATGGTGTGAGCAGACGCAAGATGAACATGACTAATGGTAGAACTCTCGCTCAAAGGACCGTGTGAGTTAGGAGGAGGATGAGTCTTCAAAAATGCATTTGAAGGAACCAATGTTGAAGACAATGGAATATGGGAAGGGATGTAACTTGTGCCCTGAATATTCACATGTCTAGGATCATTCCTCTGAACGGGAACGACAGTGCTAGGCCTGATATGCATGTGTGAATGTCCTCCCAGCGCAAGGATGGAAGGTGCAATATGACTAGTACTACCAAACCTCTCCACCTAGAAAGGAATGGAATTTCCCCTAGGCGCAACACCAGGGTCAACACTCGACCCAACATTATATGCCAGATCCATCTAAGGAAGGTCTGGCATTCCATACCTTATTGTGCTAGTTCTAGTAGGTGCATGTTGAGTCTCACCGCTCGGATTACATGACCAATACTGGCAGACTACTTGTATGTAGTCTGGGAATTGTGATAAATATTTGTGTGATGTTCCAACCACATGGTGGTCAGATCCTACCAGAATCCCATAGGTGTTTGAAGTTTCAACCCCCATATGGGAGGTGGAGAAGTGAGACACTCTGGAATCTCATACCCATGGTGACTCATGGTGAGATGTGTGTGTGAATCAAAGTGAGAATTAGTATGCCCAGACTGTTTGATTCTCTATCCCAAAGGAGGAGGAGACGTAGAAGGTGGAAGTTTTGCTAAACGATGAGAACGACAGAGTTCCACACCCGGATCCACTATGGATCAACAAAATAAAAATACTCAATCTAGTTATGCAACCCTAAGCAATCTAGCATACACATAGCACACTCCTAAGAAAATATACATCCAGAAAACAAGAAAACCAAGGGGAGGATATGTGAGCTCTCGAATGCACCAGGTATGCATCGCCTAGGAGAGGCTTGAGACTCCCATACACTACAAGCGGAGGTTTGTAACCAATTATAGTGGCCCTCAGCTTCAACGCGTAAAGCGATTGTGCTATCTGACCCTACCTGGCCAGGACACCTAGAAAATAACCTCTACAAGTACACCCTACGATACCTAGGTAAGGAAACTAAGGTCACCCCAGTATAATAAATTCTCATGTAGGAATTCGTAGGAGGTATCAGCTTTATGGGTAAGGTAGCAAATCTCGGAGCTCGAAAGCACCAATCGGTACCTCAAAATCCCCTAGATACAAAGACGATCTTGTAAATATCTCTGGGGATCAGAGAAAGTGACCAAGGGCTATCCCAATAACAATCGTGTGCGTTGCCTCATGCTTGACTCTTCTGTAAGAGGAGCTTCCTGAGAAATAATAATTATACCAAGGATTTTTCACTCTCCTTGGATAGACAACTAATTGTTTGTTCTTAGTAGTCTTGGAGAATTGACTCACAATGAACTATTCCAAGACTCTAAATCCTAATCTTGTTGGTGAACCCTATAAAAGAAAATGTGTAGTTAATTTTAATTAAGCGTTGATATTAATGGTTGTAATTACTCAAATGGAAATGATCATGCAACTAATGATATTGTGACTCGGCAGTGAAATAAATGTGCACACCTAACAAATAATGCCAAGTGCAAGTTTGTAGAATGAAAAGCAGGGTATGCCACTACATGAGATGCATTTTTTTCCTTCAAATGAGAATGCAATCATTCCTAAATGAACAATTGAATATAATTCAATAAGAAAATGTAATGAAAGTACCATGCAAGTGCAAAAATGCAAGAATGCATAACTGTGCAAAAGAAAAATATTTTTGTATTTTTTGAAATAAATGAGATATAAAAAGCAATAACACACCCTACAACTCTCAGACCCTGCAACCACTCATAGATAGTAGCCAAGCAAGACACCAATATAAAAGAAACCTAATGCACTAATCCCAAAACAAAAAGGGAAAAATTAATGACAAGAACAAAACCTAATTAAAAATAAATCAAAAGGGGTATCTGGTCAGAAAGAAAGGTTGTATCTAGACACCAATAGTACCCAAGAAGACTCAGCAATCATCAAAACTCACCCAGAAACACTCAATCTCCCAAAACAATCTCAAAACCGAAGCATACACGATTGTATGCAGTAAACTAGCATAGATACGCGGGAATTCTGGAGAAAACCACATGTATACGTGACTATAATGAAAATACTCACGTACAGGAAGAAAAAGAGGGGAAAATGATAAGCCAAAATCAAATTAATCCTAAAGGAAACTATTGGGAAAACATAACTCCAGACCCGACACAGAAACAGAGAAATAAAGAGAAATTCAAGCACATTGTATACCCAATCCCCAAAGAAAAACAACTAGGAACCTCCCCAGTGAAGTCACCAACTCTGTTATGGAGAGAAACTTCTTATGGCTTGGGGGGACCACAACAACAGTATGACACCAGAAATCAATATTTCCCAATATGCAAGAGCAGTAAGCAAATCTAACACTAAGGGATATAGACTCATATCTTATTCTGGATGGTTGAATTAGATCCCTCTTGACATTTTCCAATGCAATTGCAATTATAATTTGCTCTCAACAAAAACAAACAAATAAAGAATGATATATATAAATGTGTTAGAGCTACTCTAGCATATATAATCAACCATGTATAAGCAAGTAAATACATCCACGGATTCAATATTCATATTCAAATGCACATGAATTGGATAGGAAAAGATATACTCTATTAATAAATCAGAGATACAATAGTGACAAACTTTGTCGGCACTTCGGCGAACCGGAGAAACTGAGTCCTCCACCTGGGCCTCCACCACTTCAACCGTCCATCTCTCGATAGCAATCTCATGAAACAAATGAAATATTGGGTAGAACACTATGTGCTCCAAGGGAAAAAGGGATGCAGACTCAAGTATACGCAAAACTAAGGCAACAATGGACTATAGTTTCCTTACTCATCAATTTATCCTCCTTCAATGTATCCAAGGGGCTCAATATATAGTGCTATAAAGGGGTAATGGAGGGTCGAATCTGAGCATTCTTAAGGAATATGGATGGCCAAGAGATTATATATTCAAACTCACATGAGGAAAACTCCAAAAATATTTTCCATTTTGCACACATCTAGATGTACGCGGGTTTGAGGTCAAAATTTGTGTATACACGTGCGTATTACTTTAAAAGTTGCATATAGGTATAAACAGGAAATTTTTGGGGATGATCTTGGAACATCAAAGTATAATATAAGTCCACGGGGTCCAAAGAGTCTGCAGAGGGACAGGGAAGGCCATAAAATGTGTGATCAACCAGGTGTGGTAAAATCAGCTATAACACAAACAAATATGGGCATTTGTTAACTCTATTTTTTCTTGGGTTGTGAGACGTGGCACAAAGGAGGTAAATTGTTTGGCATCCAAGGAAACTATTCTTCAATTTGATGAATTCCAATCCACCTAGCTTTATTCTTCTACAAGATTGGTCAAATACTCTCCTTAGCGCAAGTAATGGACATCTCACCAACATTGAATTATATGATCAACTCTTTATTTTGATATTTTCCAAGTGTCTTGTTGAGAAATCTTGCAATATTGCAAACGTGGATGTTTGGAATTAATTCAAGAGATTTTTGCATAATTTGGCAGAAGCATATTTCTTCAACAATAATGCATTTAGTTGCACAAAAATTCCTTATTTGACTGTAGTGTAACCAATTGTATTACATATATTGAGGTGCAGTGTGTTGAAATATTGTAACTTCAAAGGATATTTTAAATGTATTTTACTTATGTAACCCAAGGGAGATGTTATTATTCCTCCGTCGGGGTTTTAATATTGTAATTCATCATCATAGAGTCATGAGGTAATGCCTCCATTGTAATTTGGGTCATTAGTACCCTAATGAATAATATAAAATATTGTTTTGATTCTTCTTAGGTGAAGTGGGGCCGAATTGTCTAGGGTAAAATCCAGTTGGCTCAATGTGTATAAATAAAAGAGTTGCACTTCTTATTTGAACATAGAATCACTCACTTGTGTAGTGCATAGGAGAGAGAAAGAGAGACAAAACAGAAAGGAGGACAATACTTGGTTTGGGGTTATATCTTATACATATTATACTAAGGAAGTTTTTTTGGGTTTTCTTCCCCTTGAGGGTTTACCAGGATAAATAATGTGTCTATCTTGTGATTGTGTTTCTTTCAATGATTCTGCATATTCTACTCTTGTGAATTTGTATTGAACACTAATGGTATCTATTCTAGCATATGAAATCTTAACATGGTATCGACGCTAACCTAAATAGAACAACTTTCACAAGAAGAAACTCTCTGTCCTCCCTCTCCGAAAAAAATTATGGTTTCTGCAAAGTTCAGAATGTGGAAGATCTACTTGCATAGAAATTTGTGCCTCTATAGAGTGCATCTATTGAGCCCAAGATCAATTTTTTTGGGTGGTTGAATCTCAAGAAAATCCAAACCCTAGTTTGACCCTGAACCAGAAAACTACAGAAACCCATAACAAGAAATTATGCAGAAGTTGCAACCTCGGAAGTAGGATTTGAAGGGTGAATATTTTGGATATCCAAAAATCAGTTGGACCAACCAACTCACCCTAGCCAAGTGCATATCTTAGTGATTTCAGCTTTTCATTTTGAGAAATTTCAATTTTTAGTGACCTCCTAAATAGGATGGTCCAAAGCACAAAGATTGAGGATAAAATGGAGTGCATAGAAAACTTCCTAGCATGGAAGTATAAGATTGGTCTCATTCTCAGATAAAATGGTCTTGAGAAGTACATCAAGGATGAATTTGTAGAACCTAAAGAAGGTGAAGCTAAGGAGAAGTATGAACAAGACCTAATCAAGGAAATGAGGATCATTGTTATCTAAGAAGACACCAAAGAAGATGTATGATGCACTTTCCAAAATGTATGAGGGAAGAAACATCAACAGAAAGATGAATTTGAAAGCTCTACTAAAGGGCACCAAGATTAGAAAAGGATAATCAATTCCATATTACTTCACAAGGGTGTCTTACTTCAGGGAACAACTAAGTTCCATTGGAGACACCCTTGATGAGGATGAACTAGTTATGTCTGCCCTCAATGGTCTCACTAGAACTTCGGACTCATTCATACAGACTCTGAGTTCCAGAAAAAGAAAGTATGAAGTTTGACATAAAATGGAAAGATTGCATTCAAGAAGAAGCTAGAGTAGCTAAGAGAGAATCTCTACTAAGAGAATATGATCAGGCTCTAGCCATCCATACTAAAGGAAGAAAACAATCAAACTTCAAGAAAGGTAACCATAAACCTTCCAAGAAGAAGTTTCAAAAGAAAAAGAAGGATTACTCAAAGTATCAATGCTACAACTATCAAAAGATTGGACACCTTGCCAAAAGACATCATACTCATCTAGCTGAATATGAGGATGAGGAAGAAATACCTCAAAAGAGACTAACAAAAGAAGAATATGTAGATGAATATGTATTATTCTCTACACTCTTTGGGTCTGTAACACCTGGAGAAGAAGCAAACTCTGTCAAGACTTGAAGAAAAAAACTTTCCTAAGAAGGTATCATTGGTATATGACTATCAATATCCCATCAAAGGTATTGGTGAATCAAGATACAAGATTGGCTCTAGGACTTCCATGAAGATTAAGGAAGTACTATATGTACCAAGTTTGAAAAAAAATATACTTTTCATCTCAGCTCTAGATAAGAAATGATATATATTTTCTCTTATAGATGGACAAGTACTTATGTGGTCCAAAGGAAAGGCACTTGAAGATGTTGTGTTCATTGGTGAAGAAGAAGGCGAACTGTAAAAACTCAAAGGAGATACAAAGACAGCCCTTGTCCATGAGACTACTAGCTCAAGTGAAATGATGCAGAGGAGGCTTTCTCGCATCAAATAAAAAGCACTACCCTATGTGAGCAAGGTGTAACAGGGTTACCATATCTGAAGATTGATCATGAGGGGACTTGCAAAATATGTGCAAGGGTAAATAACATCAAGAATACCTTTCCAAAAAGTAGAATAAAGACTAAAGGTACATTAAAACTAATTCATTTTGATGTATGTGGTCCTATGCCCTTCATATCGTTAAGTGGATAAGAATATTATGTCACATTTATTGATGACTATTTAAGAAATACATGGATATACTTCTTGAAGAACAAGAGTGAAGTGTTCAGGGAGTTCAAGGAATTCAGAGCCTTGATAGAGAACCATTCAAAAAAGAGAATCAAGAAACTGAGATCAGATAATGGTGGAAAATACACTTCAAAGGAATTTGAAGCATTCTATAAGGAGGCAAGAATAAGGAGGGAACTAAACACTCCTTATAATCCCCAACAGAATGGTGTTGTGAAAAGAAAGAATAGAACTATTATGGAAGCAATAAAGACCATGATTCATGACCAAGACCTCCCCATGCACCTGTGGGATGAAGCAACACGGACAGTTGTGTATGTGAAAAATAAATTATCTCACAGTGCTCTTGGATTCAAGACTCCTGAAGAAATGTATACATGAAATAAAACTGAAGTGATCCATCTCAAGATATTTGGTTTTCCAGTATATGTGCATATTCTGAAAGAGAAGAGAACCAAGTTGGATCCTTATGGAAAGAAGGAAATATTTGTTGGATATTGTGAAGTCTCCAAAGACTTCAGGATATACATTTCAAGATTCCATCATATCGATATTAGGAGGGATGTAACATTTGATTAAGAGACAACTCTTAAGAAATCTAGAAGGTGTCATCTTGAAGAAGTACATGAAGAGGATGTACCTTCTATAATGGTAGAAGTTGAACCCTCTCCTAAAATAGTAATAGTTGAAGATCATGATATGCTAGAACCTCAAGAACCCCCTACTATGGATATATCTCGAAAGAAAAAACCTGCTTGGGTAAGAGAAATCATACAAGAAGCAAAGAAGTATGGAGCTCCAGAAGTCTCCACAAGAACAAGTAAAAGATTAAATCCATACTCTAGTTATGTAGCTTTGATGTGTGACCTTGTAGATCAAGAACCCACCAGCTATGAGGAATCTACACAGAAGAAATAATGGGTTGCAGCAATGAAGGAAGAATACCAATCAATAATGAATAATGATGTTTGGGATATAGTACCCAAACCATAAAACAAAAGTGTTGTATCTTAGAAATGGATATACAAGATAAATAATGTTGTTGATCGAAGTATTAAAAGGTACAAGGAAATATTTGTGGCTAGAGGATTCTCTCTGAAAGAGGGGATTGATTATGAAGAGACATTTTATCCAGTAGCAAGGTAAACTTCCATCAGAACTATCATGGAACTTGCTTCCATGATGAAGTGGGATTTGCACTAGATGGATGTAAAGACAACCTTCCTAAATGGTGTGATTAAGGAAGAGGTTTACATCGAACAACCACAAGGATTTGAAGTCAAGGACAGAGTAACTCATGTATGTAAGCTGAAAAATGATATGTATGGACTGAAGCAAGATCCTAGAGCTTGGTATGGTAGAATAGATAACTTATTGACAAGATTGGGATTTACCAAAAGTAAAGTTGATCCTAACATTTATATGAAGATTATGGATGATGAACCTGTCATACTATTATTGTATGTGGATGATTTATTTCTGACAGGAAATGAGAAACAACTCACTTATTTCAAGAAGAATCTAGTTTAAGAATTCGAGATGAAATATCTTGGAGTGATGCATTATTTCCTAGGGATGGAAGTGTGGTAGAGCCCAGAAGGAGTCTTTCTAAAATAGGGAAAGTATGCAGTAGAAATCTTCAAAATATTTGATATGTTGGATTGTAAATCCATGGACATGCCCATGGACACCAAATTGAGGTTGTTAGCTGATGAGACATCAGAGTTATTGGATATGACTCAGTACAGATAGATTATTGGGTCATTGATGTATTTGACAAACACAAGTCTATATATATGCTTTATTGTGAACAACTTGAGTTAGTATCTACTTAAACCTAAACAAGTTCACTTGATAGTTGCAAAGCATGTGATGAGGTACCTAAAAGGTACGATAGACTTGGGACTTTACTATGGTACAGATTATATGGATATACAGATTCAGATTGGGTGGGAAGTGCCACATACATAAAGAGCACCTCAGGTGGATGTTATTGTCTAGGATCCACCATGATCTCATGGTTCAGTAAGAAACAGTCCAATGTTTCTCTCAGTACAGCTGAAGCAGAGTACATAGAAGCTTTCTCCGCTAGTTGTGAAGCGATATAGCCTCGAAAACTAATGTCAGGACTATTTGACATGGATTTGGACACCACAGTGATTCTTTGTGACAACCAGAGTTGTATAAAGATGACAGAGAATCCGATGTTCCATGATAAATCAAAGCACACAGAAATATGCTACTTTTATATAGGGATATTGTACAAAATGGATCTATAAAGGTCTAGAATGTGAGTATCGATGAGCAAGTTTCTGATGTGATGACCAAGCCTCTATATCGAGTAAAGTTTGAATATTTCCATGACAATCTTTGTGTAGTTCAAAAATACTTTTATCGCAAGGAGGAACGATGATCGTACTAAAAATGATGAATATATGGACTCTCTTTGAAAAGGAGGAACAAGTCGAAGATATGGACTCTCCTCGGAAAGGAAGAGCGGGTCAAAGATATGAACCCTCCTCAAACATGGGGGGAGTAGGATGATAATATGGATCCTCCCAGGAAAGGGGGAGTGACGATGATATTGAAATCAATGATGGGATGACAGTGATGCTCCAGCATGAAATAGGCCAATAGCACCTAAAGATGTTTATAAGGTCTGATGTTCACTTGTGGACGATAGTATCCTATCTTGAGGATTGCAAGTATAAAACTATGTTCATGAGAGTGGTCCTTACTAGCTAAGGATGGTCCTGTAGATGTTACTCTCACATGAAGAGTACCCACATTCATTTGTGGATATTATAGAATAAAACTCACCCAGGAGTGGTCCTAACCTTAGAGGTAAGGATTCTCTACGATGAGTCCTTACGAACGATGGGGTCAGCATTTACACATGGTCGAGATTTGCTTTGCAGACATTACTCTCATATGGAGAGTATACCTAAATTTTTATGTAGATGTCATAGAATAATACTCGCTTGGAAACGGTCCTAACCTTATGGTTAAGGATGCTCTATGATGAGTCCTCAAGGAATTCATAATATAACACTCGCTTGGGAGTGGTCCTAGCCTTAGTGGCAAGGAATTTTTATGATGAGGGTCGACATTTATATGAGGTTGAGATCTAATATGCAAATAGTACTCTTGTATGGAGAGTATGCTGACATATATGTGTAGATGTCGTAGTATAGCACTCACTCATAAGTGGTCCTAGATATAACAGGTTGAGGATGGTATTCATTGAGTCCTTACAAACAATAGGGACTGCATTTAGGTGTGGTCAAGATCTACATTCAGTTGCAAATGATTCAGCTAGTCGATACTATGGACCCTCCTCGTTAAGGGGGAGTAGGATGATGGAGGATTTCATCATCCTTGGACCTATGTCCTAAAGTGATAGGTATTGATCATCTCGCAAAGAGATGATGTGTACTTCAGGCAGCGTGGCGGAAAAGGATAAAGTAGACCGAAGTGTGGTTACAAAGGATCAATAAGATCGAAGTGCTACTGCAAAGGATCGAAAGGATCAAAGTGTTGGTGGAAAGGATAGAGAAGATCGAAGTATTTTTGAAAAGTATAGAGAAGATCAAAGTGTTTTTGCAAAGGATTAAGAAGATAGAACTGTTGCTATGAAGGATCGAAAGGTCGAAGTGTTGCTGCAAAAGGATCAAGTGATCATGTGATGAAAAAGATGAATACATTGAAGATTAATTGTTCCAGTTACTAAATGTGAAAACTTCCTATGACGTATAGATGTATTACCTTGATACTGTTGAAGATACTCTCTCTCGTTACTCCTATAGTCTATGATGATGTTGTCAGTAGATTAACCTTCTCGTTAAGGGAGAGTATTGAAATATTATAACTTCAAAGGATATTCTAAATGTATTTTTCTAATGTAACCCAAGGGAGATGTTATTATTTCTTCGTCGAGGTGTTACTATTGTAATTGGCCATCATAGATTCATGAGGCTAATCCTCCATTGTAAGTTGAGTCATTAGTACCCTAATGAATACTATAAAATATTGTTTTGAGTATTCCTAGGTGAAGTCGGCCTAGTCGGTTAAGTGGGGTCAACTTGTCTAGGGTAAAAGTCAGTTGGATCAATGTGTATGAGTAGAAGAGTTTTTCTTCTTATTTGAACATAGAATCACTCACTTGGGTAGTGCATAGGAGAGAGAGAGACATAACAATAAGGAGGAGAATACCTGTTTTGGGGTTATATATTATACAAAGGAAGTTTGTTGGGTTTTCTTCCCCTTGATGGTTTTCCAGGATAAATATTGTCTATATCTTGTGATTGTGTTTATTTTAGTGATTTTGCATATACTACTGTTGTGAATTTGGATTGATCAATAATGATATCTAGTCTAGCTTATGAAATCTTAACACAGGGGATAGAATGTAAATGCTTTATAAAGAGCAAAAGCTGGGATGCTTAAGGAGGACATATATAATAGGATAGAAGAAAATAGAGAATAAAGAGAAGAGGGAAATTGATATATAAGAGAAGATGAAGAAAAAATAGATAGACAGGGATAGATGATTTATACCAATTGTATCATTCGATTTCAATAAAATTTAGAGTTGTTCATTTATGCAATTCCCGTTGTTGTGAGTTTGAAGTAAATTGTTTAATATGAGTTGACTGAGTATTTAAATAGTTTTCTTGTTGATGAATAAGGAAGGGACCCCTTCTCCCTTTAAGCAGTGTTGTATGCAATATGTTTAGAATAGTTTCCATTTGCACTAGTGATTTGAGTTTTTTTTTCATTTTATCTTTTTCAAAAGAAAGTGTGAAGTACAAACAATATTCAGCAGAATTTGATTGATTTCCGATTTCCTCATTGATCTAAGATTGTAAAGTACCAATTATAAGTTTGAGATTTATGTTGGAGATCTAGTAGACTTAAAGTATTATTTTCTGCCATTGATTCCTTAAACAGATCATTTGTATACTTGGTACAACTTAGAATGAGTTGGTATGAGTTAGAGCAAGCTGGTACAAGTTAGTGCAAGCTAGTGCAATTTCTTTGATGAAGCTATCATTCATAATTTCAGAAGTAGGTTGTATATATTCTTCTCTAATCCTGCACATATGGTGTTTGTATCTCTAAGTCAACTACCTCCCCGTGTTGACAATTAAGTTGTGAATATATGGTATACATTTAGCTCGACACATCACAAACATTAGTTAATGAAGGGTTTCCATAACGTAAATGTTCTAAGAATGACAATAATATTCTTGGAATAGAATAGAACCAAGCATTTAGTATAGTTTTTTTAAGTAATGTCCTAATTTAATACATGTAATGAATTCTAAATATTAAAGAAAATCTAATCATTAAAATAAAACAAAATAAAAAAATTTGGGAATGTCAAAATATGGTATTAGAGCCAAGTTAAAACACTTGGACCTTAGTTTGATAAGATAAATGATGATAAGTTTGATAACAAATTGTGTGTCAGGGAGGAAATCAAGATATGAACTCACCAATCCTTGAACAACCTCATTTTCCCAATAACTTTGATGGCCAACTGTCAATCATTCTACAACTATACTCACTAGCACTTAGAACCATAGAAACCAGAGAAAATATTGAAAGGATGTGACAAGTACTGAGTGAAGAATACAAATGAAACCAACTAGCCATAGTTCCACAAAATCAGAACTGGTAGGAAATCTATGGCACAGAATCCTGAACGACAAGGCAGAATGGAAGCCAAGGGGGGAAACATATATTTTTGTATAGATTTGAATGAAAGAAATTGTGCAAATATGGAAACAGTAACAAGTTTAAAATCTAAGCTTCAAATCTACAAGGTAGACAAGGAAATTTTGATAAAAATGTAGGAGGTTCAACAACAGTTAAATATTATGTTGTTGCATGACCTGTTAGATAGAAGGAGAAGCAAACCTCTTGGAAAAACATCTAGTCACACTAATGGGGAAAAATTAAACATTGATTATTATGATAAGAGTGAAAGCATGGAAGAGAGGAATAAAATTGGACCTAACAATTCTAAGGATTCTGACAAGGAACCAACTCCGCCTCTTAAGAAGTTGAATCTTACGATGAAATCCAAGGGGAATTTTAAAAAAATAATCCCCCTACCTTTTTTGGTGAAGTAAAATAAGGACATGAGGTTGAAACCTGGCTATTAGCAATGAAGAATTACTTCCAATTGTATAGTTATTCCATCAATTTAAAGGTAAGGATTCCATTCTACAACTTGACAGATAAGGTAGTTATATGGTGGAAGGATTTGAAGGAAGTTAAAAATATAAAATATAAGGAAGTTGAATGGAAACAGTTCAAGAATTATTTTAAAAGAAAATATAGGTCAAAAAAATTTTATGATTAGAAAGAAAAAGAATAATTTGAATTAAAATTGGTACATATGACCATGGAAGGATTTGTGAGAAAGTTTATGGAGATGTTGTGTTATGTTCCCTACATCACAAGTGAAAATTCAATAGTTCATAGTTTTTAAGTTGCTTACCCCCTGTTTACAAGGATAAAATAAAAATTATGGAACCAAATACTTTAGAATAATCCATAATAAAGGAAGAATTTTTCTATAATCAGATGAAAATGGTCAAAACGACCCAAATCATTGAAGGACAAGACGAGGGAGAAAATTCACCAAAGACAAAAAGGATATAAACCACCTAATAACATAAATCAGACAAGAGGGTACCAGAGAAATCATTTTAGAAGGCCTGACAATCAAAGGAACCTTGAATCACAAAACAAACACAAGCCTAATAACCAAGGAAATTCAACTGGACAAGATGGATTGAAACCAACATATCATCCAACGAAGAAAGTAGTAAAAAAAAACCAAAGTGGAATCATGTGTTGGGACTATAATGCACCACATTATTTTAGAGATTGTATACAAAAGGAAATAACTATTCAGGCATTACATAACATCCAGGGAGGAATGTTAGTGAAATACATAGCCAAGATGCCAAGAATCAGTGTTGCACTTTGTAATCGTCAAGTTGGTTACCAACCATATATGGTTGAGGTTGAAGGTAAAATATTGAACTGTCATTATTTTAATTTATATGTCTCCTAATACAGCTGAAAAATGTAAACTAAATAAAGTCAAACATAAAAATCCTTGATTGGTTCAACTAGCCACAGGGGAAAAATGAAAAGTAACTGAGATAGTGGGAAAATGCAGCTTAAAAATAAATGAAATGGAGACACAAGTAAGTATGAATGTACTACCCTTGGTATCATATGACATTCTAGTTGGTATGGATTGGATGGAAAGACATAAAGTGATATTAAATTGTCTATACAAAAATTTTACATATGTGGACAATGAAGGAAATTGCAACACAATCATTTGTATTCCGAGAAAGATATCAATACGATAGATTTTTGCATTAAAACTAAAGAAGAGTACTATAAAAGGTTGAAAATTGTTTATGGTTCATGTTTTTAAGGCTTATATGAACCTCAGAAATCCCTGGAATATCTAGAAGCCCTTAGATAATTTAGGGATGTTTTCCTAGAAGAACTTCCAGGATTGCCACCAAAATGGGATATTGTTTTTTCAAACAATTTAATACCAGGGAGCTACCCTTGTTTCAAAGGTACCATATAGGATGAGTTTTCCAAAATTAACAGAGCTAAAGATGCAACTCCAACATCTCCTAAGTAAAATATATATAAGGCCTAGTGTGTCACCTTGGGAAGCCCTAATTATTTTTGTTAAGGAAAAATATGGTACCTTTAGGATATGAATCGATTATAGACAACTAAACAAAATGACCATAAAAAATAGGCATCCCTTACCTCAAATCATTAATATGTTCGATTAGATTTGTGGAGCCCAAATATTTTCCAAGATAGACCTGCAATCAGGTTACCATCAAATAAGAATTAAGATGAATATATTCATAATACAACTTTCCATACACAATATGGTAATTATGAATTCGTAGTGGTGCCCTTTAACCTAAACAATGCACCAAAAATATGCATGTGCTTAATGAACAATGTGTGTACCAAATTCTTGTATGAATTTTTGTTGATCTTCATTGATGATATATTAATTTATTCAAAGAATAAAGAGGAACGCGAACACCATTTAAACATAGTTTTGTAAACCTTAAGAGAAAACCAACTTTATGCAAAACTCAATAAATGTGAGTTCTTTCAAGATAAAATGCAATACTTAGGTTACATTATATCAATTGGTGGGGTATCACTAGACTCGAATAAAATCAAATCAATGAACGAATGGCCAACACCTAAAGATGTGTCATATATCATTTCCTTCATGGATTTAGTTGGGCATTATAGGATATTTATTGAGGCTTTCTTTAAGATATCCCACCCCCTAATATCCTTGCAAAGGGTAGGGATGAAATTTAAATAGACTAGGAGTTGTGAATATAGTTTTTGGACGATAAAACATGCATTAACAATGCCTCTAGTATTAAAAATTACTAACCCTCACAAGGAATTTGTTGTATGTAAAAATTCTTGTAAGGGGTAGGGGATGTACTATCACAAGATGGACATGTGATAAGTTGAGTCCGGGAAGTTAAAACCTCATGAGCTTCATTATGCCACTCATGACTTAGAATCGCTAGTTATCATTCATGCCTTAAAGATGTGGCGTTACTATCTAATTGGCAGGAAATTTATTTTACTCACAAATAATATAGGGATAAAGTATTTATTTAAACATCCAAACCTCGATGCCTTATAGGAAAGATGGTTAGCCTTCTTAATCGAGTATGATTTCGAGATAAAACATATTATATGGAAAGAAAACAAGGTAGAAGATGCGTTAAGTAAAAAAATCCAAGCCTTAAAAATTGTTACATTAAGTAAACAACAATTCGATTTGTTTGACAGATTGAAATCAATCTTGCAAAATTATAACCTTTACAAGGAAACGGTGGCGAAAATACAATCTAAGTCAAATGAACAACAAACTGAAAATTTCATTATTAACCATGAGGGATTTATGATTTTGAAAAATAAATATTACATACCCAATGAAATGGATTTAAAGGATTTAATATTGGATGAAATGTACAAAAGACCTTTTTAAGTCACCCAAGGTATCCGAAAATGGTGATAGCTAATAAAAACTTATATTATTGGCCCATAATGAAAAATGAAATTGTATAATACCTAGAAAAATGTATTGATTGTCAACAAGTGAAGACTGGACATAAACACCCTGTTGGATTACTACAACCATTTCCCATCCCATAGTGGAAACGGGAAACCATTTCTATGGATTTTATTAATAGGTTTTCCAAAGACCTCGAAGAAACACGATGCTAGCATGGTAGTGGTAGACAAATTAGGTAAAGAAAATCATTTTCTTGGAGTCTTTCCAACTAACCCAAGTCCATATTTCCCTCTCTATCCAAAAAATCCCAAGATATTGTCTTGATAGAGCATGGACCCATCGACAACACCCGAAAAGGTGCAGTCTCACCTGAGATATCTAATTGGGACTGTCGTAACCAGCTTTCCACAGTTAAGGAAATGGATTCTTCATGATAACAATAGGACACAACCCAACCAAATCAGAAGGATGGATTATCGAGTACACACACACATAAGAAAGTACATAAATATGTTGACACATTCATAACATATAACATATACAAATTAAAGAATATTACTGATCATTATTTTTTTCAATCCACGACATAAAATCAATTCCAGTGTGACAAACACATAAAGAATTATGCACAAGTTACCCAAACATCAAAGACACAAAATTTTGATGTGGAAACCCATACAAGAAAAACCACAAAGCGCTCTTCATCTAGAATGAGTAATATTGGAACGCTTTGGTCTATACACATAGCTTGCAGACTTCTCTCATAATCTTATTTACAATGGATGTGATTTCTCTATCTTTCTCAAGCTTTATTTCCTTCTCTTTGTTGGCCTATCTATCGATATCCTCAAGAGTTAACAATCACCGATCACCTATAAGCCATAACATCAGTTTTCATGCATCTAATATTATGATTCTATGATCTTACAAGGTTTTAACAATTAGTGATCATCTCCACATAGCTTGGATTGATCCTATATATCTCTAATAATTTTTACTTCAACCGTCAACTAGTTCTCAACTGAGATTCGATTGGTTGTTCTAACTACCTCAAATCCCATTACATTTACTAAAGGCACTAATGACCCATATTCCATTCATGCCCATTCCAAATATAGAATGTTTATCTAACTTAACTCATTATTACATTTATTGTTTTCTCAAAACATGTCGAATACTTTGATTTGACTTACTCTTCTCCTTTTTCGTCGTGGCCTTGCTCGCCTTATGACTAGATTCTTCACTATTTCAACCAAAATTGGTACATATTTTCCTAGGGACAACAAGCCCCCAACATGCACTTGTGGATCTTTTATCACATATACATTTGTAGCTCAGCTACCATAATGCGGCATACAGATTGATATCTTTATTACTTCGATCTATTCATTCACATGGGGTTTTAACATGGATCATTATAGCCTCAACCATTTCAAAGCCTTGATCAACAGAGTTTCCTTTCCAGGACTGAGATTCACTAATCCATTGAGATTCTTTTAGTGATGACTTAGTTCATTTGAGTAGAGTAGCAAAGCATATATGGTACACATAGTTACAGAGGGGATTATCAGATGGAGACAGGTATATATGGTGAGATCAAGTATATGTTTCCCTAGTTTGTTTTTTCTCTGTGATGTATATTAAACACCTAGGCTTATCTTATTAGGATGATCATGGTGACCTATGCTTATATATATATAGCTATCTCGGTTAAACCACACATACAAGAAATGTCAATTTTTCACATTCTCTCTCAAGGATGGATACTCTTCAGAGTGAAAACAAAGGAAGAAAAAAAGAATCTGATGGACAATTCTTGGCAATTGGGGCTCTCAAGGATGGTATTGAAGAAATGGGAGGTTGATTTCGAAGTAGAAAGAGAACCACAGAATGTGCAAGAAATATGGACTATCTTACCAGGGCTCCAGGGTATTTTTTAGGGGAGAAATTTCACCAATTCACTATTTTTTAGGTTTTTTTTTCAAAAAATAAATTCATTATTTGGTCATTTCTAGTGTCTAATATCGCATATATTTACATAAAATATTTTTTTATCATAATATTCACCAAGATTACACATTTCCGTGTTAATTTTATGTTTCATATTTAATATTCGCCTACCTATCTACAAACATGTTTTTTTTCAATCCAAAACAATATTTTAGAATACTATACTTAAGTATAATATTAGAATCCTTAAAAAATACCCTGGAGGGCTCCCAATGATGTTTTGACAGAAAGAAATCCTGGAAGCAAATGGTGGGAAAATTGGGAAGTTTGTATCATTGGAAGAAAAATGGGAACAAAAGGTGGACAGGAGGTGTGAGAAAATTATGATAGAAGCATACTTACGTGGTGGATTATATGGAGAGATCATGTTGCAATTGCATGGAAGCTCGTGGAAACAACATCTAGATTATTGGAAAATCCCATTTTGTTGTTTTTCCTGCAGATGGGTTGGCCACATAATAAGGGACTGGCCAAACAATTCTACAAGCCAAGTGCGTCACAAGAAAGTATGGGTTAAGAAGACAGTACATAGAACTGAGGAAGAAAAAAGGTACGTGGAGGAGCAAAAAGGTGGTGAGCAGGAAGTGATGCTACCAGATGCGGTTACACATCCATCCTCTAGTAAGCCATATTTCCCCCTCTAAAATCTCCCTTCTGTCACTACATTAAAGTTTTTGGTACATTTATTAGATCCTTCATTCACAACAAATAATAATGAAAATGCCATGAAAGATGGCACGATGACACCCATAATGGAACAGGAAATTAAAGACATCTATGAGAGCCCAAAGAAGGCATCAAGTAAGGTGGAACTTTATCAAAAAGAGAACAAGGATCAGAAAGAGAGCAAGGAATCTCTGATGGATCAAACATAAAATATATAACACATTCAAAAGCATCCTTTTCAAAAAAAAATCAAGTGTCGACGGGTGGTTTGGCCCTAGATAGGATACCTAAAGTAACCCTATGGACGAGATCACAAATATCGAAATCCAAATCCCTAACAGATCTAGAATTCAAAACCAAAAAGCATGATACAATTAAAAGGGTGCTTAAAGCAGAGATGGCCCAGTCCAGGTGTCACATCCCCTCCCCTCTCACTGAGGAGAGGATATGGTTACTGCATTGCTATCTAACGGGGCATCTAGCCCCATGATCATAAACATAATGCATTGAAACTAAAAATACATATGCAGATGCATAATGCAAGAATATACAGTAGAAGTAAAGCATTCAATACATTCAATAATATTTTTTTTTTAAATACATTGCAGAAATTAAATACAAGAGAGCACTTATCTTGAAATTGGGTTGCCCCGAGCAACTACTTATGTCGCTGCAACGTTCCACCCAACCATAGGCCAGTTGTACTCATCAATCTCTCAACATAATTGCAACCCCTAAGCAGGGAATAATTTCCATAAGGAAAAAGGGAACAACAGGCTCACACATAGCCAAATAAACACCAAGGTTCATCCAAATCAATCTACAATTGGGTTTATCATGATGCTAAGGAAGTGGAAAGGAAGAATTTCTAAGCTAGTGAGCTCAACCATAGAGCCATGGACACCTCTACAAGATCTATCTATCTTGGCCTCCACAATACCTACACACTCAACACAAGGAAGTATTCCCTTCACTGCTACACATTTCCTCAGTCCATACCTTCCATTCCAGTGTTCTCTCAAGTGTGAATATAAGATTAGCCAACCCCTTTTTATCTTTTTTGTGAGGTTCCTCTCTTCACTAGGTTTATCAAGCCAAGTCTGGGCCTCCTCCACTCCTAACAGATCAGACCAAAACAAGGATGCACATAACAAAAAACATAAGTGTTGGGCATGAAGAAAAATGTTTGGAAACAAAAATGAAATGGTAGATGGGGAAATCAACCCTAGGAGAGCAATTTGATTTCAGCAACGTTTATTTCCATTACAGGAGAAAAAACGTTATTAACCCCCAAATCGTGAATCTCTCTTCCCATCCACTATGCAACACAAAAATGGGTTCCTGGCCATGGAAAACTAAAGGAACAAGCATAAAAATGTGATGGAAAAATCCTAGCTAGCTCCAGCTGCATGAGGAAGAGAAACGCATGGGTGAGCAATGGTTTAGGCACCAATTTCTGGGTGTTTTCTTTCCCCACAAGCAAAAATACATTTTTCCAAAAATCATGGCTTTCCCCAATACGAAATTGACTGCCATACCTCTCCATTCCCAATGCATTAATTGCCTCAACCAACTTTTGGAAGAATTAAATGATTGGCTGCATAAGACAAAATGGGTAGTTGAGAGTTTATGGGTTCTCTCATTGACATTTGGCTTAACACTATTGGATCAAGGGTTTGAATAATTTCCCTCCCTATTCCTTGTGAAATCATGCCCCCATCTCTTGTTGCATTGCATAGCTAGTTGTGGGTATTTTATTAGATTGCATATTTACATGATGTCTCATTTTATATTGTGCCATGGCGGGGTGTTGGCCTTGATCTCCACACCATGATTTAATGATGATATTTAAATCATGTACAATTTCAATGCAATAGGGGTCAAAACTGAGATATTACACCAGGTTTCCCTAATGTTATGTATATCCTTCAATACAAGGGGGTTAGGGAGCTCCCCCAAATTAAAATCTCTCAAAAGGATGGTTGTTAGCCTTAAACCCATGGTCATCCTAATATAGGAAACAATGATGGAAGGAACTAAAGCTATCGAACCTCTTGAACCATGGCTCAAAAATTGGTCCTTTGCTCATATAAGCTTAGAGGGACATTCAGGGGGATTGGAAACATCCTGGAACCCTGAATTTTTGAAAATTAAGACTGAGAAGCATGAAATAGTGTAGAAAACTGTGTTGGAAGGCAAGAGTTCTAGAGAAATTATTAATATTTACAATGTCTATGGTCCTTATTGGAATATAAGGGATTTTGGGGAATATTTATTTTCCTCATAGATTATAGAACCCAAAAACAAAATTACGGGAGGAGATATGAGCCTCACCTTATTACAGAAAGAAAACTGGGGCACATCAGGAAGACCAGACTTTTTAAGTAATTTTTTCGCCACTTTGTTTGACTCGAAGTATTTGGTTGGTCTACAACCACTAAAATTGAAACCGACGTGGTGAAAATATAGATGTGGAGAACAAGCAATTTCCAAAAGACTGGGAAGGTTCTTGATATCAGATAATTTGTTGACAGGACCTCTAATAGCAAAAACTCGGGTAGAGGTTCGAGGGTTATTTGACCACCTTCCAATCCTCTTACTGCTACAAAGGAAAGAACAAAAACCGACTTACCCTTTGAATCCAATCCATCTTGGCTCCAAGAAGATGAATATAGGAAGCTAGTAATAGATACCTAGTGTCCTTTAGAAGATAGCTTCGGTACTTCTTACATGAAACAATTTTCCGATAATATCATAAGAACGAAGAAGGAGAAAAAGAAATGGGGAAAGATATACACTGCTAAGCAACATGGAGAGATAAAAGAAGTAGATGCAAAATTAAAGGAAATTTATAGCCTCAATGTAACTACAACATTCACAAAGGAAGAGTTAAAGACAGATCGAGAGTGTGAATTAAAGCAGGAATAACTAATAACAAAGGAGGAGCAGCTATGGAGGTTAAAAAGCAGGGAGATTTGGATTGAAGAAGGAGATAACGATACCAAAAATTTTCACAAGTTTTCCACACACACACAAAAATGTAAATACAATTTTGGCAATAAAGGACCCAAATGGGGAATTGGTATACTCCTTTAAAGAAAATTCGGAGGCTAGAGAGAGATAATTCAAACAACTCTTCTCCGAATGAGAAGGATGTAATATCCAGGATATTTTAAAGGTCTTAAGATTGTTCTTGAACCTGATAAGCGATGGAATGAATCAAAACTTGATAGAAGAAATAACAGAAGAAGAATTAGAAAAATTAATTTTCTCCTTCCAAAAAGGTAAGATCACTGGCCCGGATGGATTCAGAATTGAATTTTATCATGGGTTTTTTGAGCTATTAAAATCGGATTTGATAAAGCTTAAAGAGAATATTAGAGAACATGGAAGTTGTTGGGAGCACTAAACTCTACCTTTTTAGCCTTATTCCCAAAAAACAAAATTCTTCTTCCTTTGAGGAATTCAAACCAATTTCCTATTGTAATGTTGTTTACAAAATTATTGCAAAAGTAAAAGCGCAGCGTCTGAAACCATTTTTCAGCAAAATAATCACAAAAGGACAATTTGGGTTCCTTTTCAATCGACAAATACACGATGTGGTTTCTTTGACTCAGGAGGCTATTCAGTCCATCAATAAGAACAAAAGCAGATATTTCATTCTTAAATTAGAACTTTAGAAAGCATATGAAAGGATGAGTTGGACCTTCCTAAGGTTGCTCCTGATACAAATTGGACTATCAGTAGAAATAGACAGTTGGATAATTGGTTATATTCAATCGACATATTTTGCAGTACTTATCAATGACTCTCCTTCTAGATTCTTCAAACCTTCAAGAGGATTAAGACAGGTGTTCCCATTATTCCCCTTTCTTTTTCTTCAAGATAAGAGTGCAGGATCCTATAAAGGATTTAAGGTCACAAGTTTTAAATAGATTTCCCATATTTTGTTCGTTGATGATGTGGTTATGATGGGGGAAGGTACCTTGGAGAAATTAAGGGGAAGTAAATAGATATTGGACATATACAAGAAGGAAATAGGTGTTAGCACCCATAATCATACCCAAGGCTGTGAGGAGGCAGACCCCGAGGTAATAGCAGGACCACTTTAGGAAAGGGAGTTGTCTTCTCCAATTTCAGAGAGAGATCTCTCACAGATGTATAACAAGGCCGGATATAATGTCACAAAATGAATATTAAATATTGGTGGTTGGAACCAAATAAAGATATATCGAGCTATGGAGTCAAAAATCCCAACAAAACAGAGCAGTTTGCATAGGAAAATGCTTGCAAGAGCAATGTAGTGTTTCTATCATGGTCGTTATGTTTGCGGTCTAGTGGGAATTGCAGAATGATGACATTCTACTAGTGTAGAGAACCGCAGGGATGAATTCCATGCCATTTTTGGAAGAAGTGTTTGGTGGATATAGAAGACAATGGCAGGAGCATATGAGTATGAATTCCTAACCATTATACACCGAGTATACGATATGAATAAAAACATAATGTAAAAGATAACAGGAAGCACATGCACATGAGAAAAAGAAAATCACAGACTGTAATTTGGAAACACACATGAATTCCTGTATTCACATAACTAGCATTCGGCTCTGTACTTGAATTAATTCAAAAAATATTACAAACACAATAGTCTTGCAAATTCAAAACCAACCCTTTCTCCCTCGGCGGGGAGCCTCTTTCTAGCGCTTGAGGCCCCCAAGAATAATATCGAAACAAGGCGAGAAGTCATTTACAATCACGATCAAAACTCTAACAGACCAGGACATGGCCTTTCTACCATGGCTTACCTATATATAAAACAAAGCATCATGGATAAAATAGTGCATGCAGTTCTTAACAACAATGCAATGTCTTTGGCTTCCAGGCATGCCTGTCTTGAAAATGATGTTTCAGAGCATATCTAGGTGGTGCATCGTAGACATGTCTTAGATTTTTCATCCTTCTCCTAGGTCTGCAACGTGTCCCTCTGGCCGATTTGAGGTCGTTATGTGCTCAAAGGCACCTTTCCGCATGGGCTTATTGCTGGGAAGAATGTTTGTGTTCTTTTTGTGCTCATCCTTCCTCCTCGCACCCTTCTGTACTAGTAGCACTGTTATTCAAGGGGATTTAAAGAAGGCCCTTGCACTGTTTCTATCAGTGTTAGGTCCTTAAGGAGGCTGGTCGTTCTTGTGCTTCCTCCTTCTTAGGAGGGGGTCCTTCTGCAGGTCTCATGGCACGGCACACACCTGACTTCATCACCCTCCTAGATAAAGTTATCACATTGAATCCACAGAGGCGGTGATGAAGAATTTGGAATCTCGCTCATCCCAGATGAACATTGGCTCCAACAGGTCACCGCTAGTAATGGTCAGCACATGCTGGGGCTTTGGGCATAGCGATCAGGTCTAGAGGCTTTGGAGGGATGCCCATTGGATAGGAAATTCCAGACACTGTCTCTATGGGGGTGCAACCTTCTATTATGATAGTAATTCCCTCACCAGCCTTAGGAGGTCCATCTAATGTGGTGAACGTCCTTGTCATGACCTCGATGACACTGGAAGGATTTTCTAATACAATGAACATCCCTACCATGATGGTTGGAATTCGCCTATCATGGGAACTTAGGAATGGTGGGATTCTAGGCCAGGTTTTACCCACCGAGAAAACACTCCAAAAATTTGAATTTGAAAACATAGAAACCATCACAGGGCTCCCTCAAGGCTTTCAGGATTTACAGTGGACTGACACTCGACCTTCTCAACTTTCATTATATGTTCACCGAGACTCTGTCTCCTAATGGATCTAAAAATGGCACTTTATATTAGATCTGGAAAGTAGAACATGATGATGACCACATCAGCAACCCACACACTTCACCATCGAGTAGCCTGGTGACAGCACGAGTGGTCACGTGGTTTTCGGATCCAGCATTTATGTGGAGATCCCAATCATGCCATCTTTTATGATATGATGCTATTCTGTTGGTTGTGGAAATGACCCTTGGTGTCAGTCCCATTATTTTCCCATTCATATCCCGATATATGGAAGAGACATTTGTATTTTTCTACCCTCAGCTGATAATGATATCAAAGTATTATTTTATTATATTCATTTCCTTGCTTCCTGTGGAGGCCTTACTAGCCCTATGCAATTCAATCTTTCAGGATATTTTCCAGATTTATGCACATTTGATGCAGTGACTTTTGGATTCAGGAGGGTCACCTACATTGTGGAGCCAACTTCTCCGTCATAGGAAGGCTCCAATGGTGTCAAGGCATTTGATTACATGTCACTTCGGCTATTTCAAAATCTGTCTCAGGATATCGCATTAACAGGGTCTTTTAGAATGAGCAGATCATATGCAGAGCTGTAAATTTCATCTCTGACCTTCCTTTTCATGCCATTTTGATGAAAACCACCATTTTAGACCTTTCTATCCCAAGCCTCTGCACTCCCAACCATACACGTGTGATGGAAGTACCATTTTTTTGTGAATCCAAGAGATGGGTTTTTTCGTGCATGTCCCATCAGTGGAGAAAGTGTCCACCGTAGATCTTCCTTTGGCAAGATCTGCATCGTCGAATGCTACCTCCCTTTTAACCTATTTCATGGATCAGGGGACCAAAACTTCAATGAGCACTTTGATCCGATGAAATCAATCTCGTTCGTTGATTTGTCTTCTATTGATCGTGGCCCTTAGAACTTGAGGTCACTTTAACATCATTTTGCAGAGATGCAAAGACAATTTTGATCGCGCCTATGGTATTCACAAAAACCATTTTGTTCATCGATCTGGATTGTCTTTAGATCATCACTGTATAAACGCTATCCCTTTTAACACAATTTCTCGGCCACCTTGTGACTAGAATTTTTCACACATTTTTAGGCTGCGCCTGCTCCGTCTTACCATTTTTATCATCTCACGTGAAGCGAAAAACAACAAGTGTCTCCAACTAGGGATTCTATCCTCCCTGTGAGGCAGCAAAGAAAAATGTATACGAAATACCAAAATACATTAGGTGACTCCTTCCGCTTCGCTGCAAACTTCAAAAATTTCTCCAAAGACCAAAATTAAACCAAACAACCGGACTAACTAAAAAAATTTCTGGGCATTTAGAAAAATGCTTCAAAGGAAATTCCTGTTATATGGATCTTATTCATCTCCATCTATATAACTACTGGATCTAATTTCCCATTACAAGTAACATCTAACTTCCAATGAATCCAACCGATCAAATGGTCCCATAAATCCCATTTCATTTCATGTTGAACCAAAAGTAATATAAAAAAACCTAGCGGCACAGAATTACAATAAAGAAATGTATTTTTGCAATAGAGGTTTAACCATTCATTACCCTCTTCCAGTCTCACCATGCATTCTGCTACCAGATCATAGAAACCCTAATGGCTACTGAATCTTTTGGCTATTCACCTGACATGGAAAAAATGTTCCAACTTCCATTCTTCCAGCATCATGTGGAGGCGACGTACCAAAAGAGTTTGGGAGATTCCATTTGGTTCATTAGTACATGCAGCTTCTGATTTTACGTGTGAAACTTGTTAGATTTTTATCATTCAAGCTAGCATTATGATCTTAGGGTCTTTAACTGAGAGAATAACATGCACAACAATAAAACACAAGAGACAAGAGACACAAAGAATTTTCCTCGGGGAAACCATAAAGGAGAAAACCCCGCAACTTCCTCAGAGATAGAATCAGCACCAAAAGTAAAACCCAAAAACATAAAGATGATCTCCCGATAGCAGTAGTCTCTCTCTTGTCCCAGAAACTTCTCTCTCACCCATGTGCCCCAATGAGTGAGTGTGTGTGTGTTAAATAGAGAGGCTCACTCTCTATTTATATTCTTTCATTCACTTAATGTCCACTCCCATTAGAGGAAATTTCAACTCAAAATGGGCCTTTTAACTCTAATTCAAATTCCATGTTATCATGTGTTATCCAATGAAATTGCTTTAAATTAGAAATACTGTATAGGTCTTAAACACTTTTTTAATATAAATTTGGGGATAGGCATCATAGAAACAACTACTATTGTTGTTTGTATTTCAACATATCTCCCCATGTTTTTACTCAAATTTCGATTAAGAGAGCTCGTTGGATGCAGAATTAAATTCCACATCCAAAGAGTACCCACTCGGCATACTTTTGACAGACCCCGCTACCCCAAAAATAAGAAATACCTGAAAAAACGTGATGATGATGCCATCATCACATTTTTTCAGGTATTTCTTATTTTTGGGGTAGAAGGATCTGTCAAAAGTATGCCGAGTGGGTACTCTTTGGATGTGGAATTTAATTCTGCATCCAACGATCTCTCTCGATCGAAGTTTGAGTAAACACATGGGGCAATATGCTGAAAATACAAACAAAAAAGTAGTTTTTTTCTTTTCTTTCTCCAAAATTAATAAATATTATTTTATTATTTTAACTATTATTTTATTAATTTTTTTTAGAGGCCCATTTTGAGTTGAAATTTCCTCTAATGAACATTTCGGCCTCACTTAACAATTACTTACTAGAGCCGACATCTCAAGAAGAGTCTAATAACCCTAGTGCCCCAAAACTTGTGGGGACTTTTCCCCTCCGACCAATAAGGAGGGTTATCCTTAACACAATGGTGGGGACTATTGCCACGACTTACAATAAATCACCTAGGGCCAAATTCTCTAGGATAGTCTAATAACCCTAGGGCCCCACAACTACGGGGACTTTAACCCTTGAACAATAGGAGGGTTACCCACAATGACTTGACATGACTTGTTTACATTATAGAAACGCCCGATCAGAACATCAGGCCATGACATGACTCAATTACATTACAAACACTTCCTGGAATAAACATTGGGGTACAATACATAAGATATACAAGTGAATACATTCCAAAGTTACAATTACATCAACACTCCCTCTTAACTAGGAAGGTATTCTCTCGACACAATTTATTAGCACAAGTCTTCTTCTCTTTATCATCTAGATCATCATCAAGTCCTCATCATCTTAAGTCATCTTCATCTTCAAGTCATCTTCATTTGGATCTGGATCATCATGGGATCTTGATCATCATCACTAGATCTGGATCATCACTTGATCTGGATCATCTCTAGTTCTAGAACATCTCTGTTGGATCATCATCACAGGTGCTATCTCTTGATTCTTCTCGTCATAGGAATTTCTATAGAGCCAACCTTTTTCATGTTGGTTGTAGGCCTAGCCTCCATGTAGGTCTTTTCCAGCACTTATATCTGACCCTAAGTCAAAATGGCCCACCCAACACTTACATTTGATCATGTAGGAACCAATCCTATAATCACATTAGAAAGGCATGCCTAGCACTCACATCTGACCATGTGGGAACACATCCCACAACCCTATCAGAAAGGCCCAACACTCACATCTAGCAACCAATGTCAGAAATGCCCAACACTTACATTCGACCATGCAAGGAACCAAACCTCCATGCTGAAAGGGCTTTGCACTTACATTCGACCATGAGAGGAACCAATCCTATGTACATGTCAAAAGGGATCTGCACTTACATTCGACCATGGGAGGAACCAATCATATGTGCATGTCGAAAAGGATCTGCACTTAAATCTGATCATGTAGGAACCAATCCTACAGTCACATCAAAATGGCCTTTAGTCCCAGATTGAGTATTCCTGGTAAATGACCAGGTGCCTCCATTCCAAGAATGGCATTCAATGCTTATATATGATCATGTAGGAACCAATCCTATAATCACATCAGAATGGCTTAGCACTCATATCTGACATGCGAGGAACAAATCCTCTCATCATGACAGAATGGCTCAGCCCTTACATTTAACCATTGAAGGAACCAATCCTCTCACCATGTCAAAAGGGCTCACGGACTCATCACTTCCCTTTGGAGGGAACCTCGATCTAGAGAACACCAAGCTTCTCCCTGAAGTACTCAAACTTAACTCTGGCCAATGGATTTGTCAAAAAATCAGCTATCTGCTTGTCTGTCACAACATACTGGAGCTTCACTACTCCTCTCTACACTATATCCCTGATATAGTGATATTTGATCTCGATATGCTTTGACTTGTCATGGAACACTGGGTTCTCCGACAACTTCACACAACTATGGTTGTCACAATATATACAAGTAGCATCCAACTGGAGATCAAATAAATCAAACAGTAGCTTCCTTAGCCACATTGCCTCACAACTAGATGAACAAGGTGCAACATACTCCACTTCAGCTATACTCAGGACTACTTCCTGCTAAACCAAGAGATCACACGTGATCCCATACTGAAGCAACACCCTGAAGTGCTCTTCCTATCGATGGTAGTGCCTGCCCAATCTGAATCAACATAACCTTGCAGGTTAATCTTTTGATTTGCCTCATACTTGAGCCCATAATCAAATTTACCCCTTAGGTACTTCAGAATATGTTTTACAGCAATCAAGTGAACATGTCTCAGATCTATCAGGAACTCGCTCAAGGTGTTCACAACAAAGAAAATATCTAGTCTCTTGTTCATTGGGTACATCAAGGACCCAATCATTTGACGATGCATCGTAGCATAAACCGCTTCTGATGAAGCATTAATTAATAGCTTCAGGTTTTATTCCATAGGTGTGGTTATGGCCTTGCAGTCCATCATCCTGAACCTCTTCAAGATCTCTACTGCATACTTCCCTTGTCCGATGAATATTCCATCCTCATTCTGCCACACCTCCATGCCTAGAAAATAGTGCATCGACACATCATAGGAGCATCACTGGTCTTCCACCTTCAACCTTGAAGCAAAGGTTGGAATCCACTTTACTCTCAGTAAATACTAGATTCATCAGTAATCTATCCATCCTATCGCACCATGTCGAACCTCAGGATCTTCTACAGTCAGTCCCTCTGAAGCATCATACTCCCTCTGTCTTCCATACTCTATGCACTAAAACATTATGTACTAGAGTGACAAGTAGCTTCCTCTTCTACTAATATTCTATGTATCCATCTAGGGTCACTGGATACCAATATCCTCTATCTTTGAAAGAGTTCTTCTCGCACCCATTTGTGAGCTTGTCATCCTTTATCAACCTTGTAGCAAAGGTTCAAATCTTCATCAGGCTCCTCATGTATGTTTTATCCCGTGGGTGTCTTTTGAGCCCATATAAGGCCTTCTTTCATTTGCACACATGATTCTTCCTGTCATGTGTCTCAACTCCCTCTGGCTGTAAATGTCTCTTCGTAGTCCATGCCTTCTTTTCATGAGAAGCCTCGTGCTACGAATCTTGCCTTATATCCCACGAACTTTCCTTCATGTATCGATACTGCATCCTAGACATCATTCTTCTTGAACTGGTCTTCCCTTTCTTCTTGGTTACTTCTTCATAGCTTGAAGGTTCTACATCAATGATGTCGCTACATTCGTCATATTATTCTTCATCTCGAACTGTTGTCAATTGTTCTTCGGAACAAGTCTCATCCTTCTTTACTTATAGGCGATTATGTATGCGATCTTTCCTACAAGTCAAATGCATTTGTATGGTTAGAAACATTTCATAAGGAATATTCATAATGGCAATATCTTATGCATAAATATATGATCATGCAATCATTTTAGCCAATACAACATTCATCCATATCTCATTGAAACTTTCTAGATGCCTTCCATCTCTACCAGGACAACATTGAGATTGTGCACTAATCCAATATGTCAGCAAAGAGGTTTCATTCTAGATAAGCAGCAATGGAGAGTTGAATAGCACCATGAGCTACTTACCCATAACATGCATATTACTAGTACACTGCCATTAATGCAAACATTCTATCATGCATAATACATTAACTGAATATAAACAAATGCATAACAAAACAATATCATGAAATGACAATTGAATACTTATCTTTATTTGTTTCATGGGTAGAATCCTTCTTGAGCCTTCAGCTTCATCATATTCTTCATTCATAATAGCATCATTTCTTATCCAAATGCTAAGATGGATAAGAGGTTCTTCAAGAGTTGAGTTCTTTATATTCCTCATCGCTTGAGGTATCTTCTTTGAATGGTGAGAGCTTTATCTTCAATTGCTCCCATCTTCTCTTCTCTTATTATGAGTCGAGCTTCTTCTTCTTCCCGGAGTCTGTTGAAAGTAATCACTTCCTTCTGGCACACATTCCTTGCATGAATGAATCCCATGATCCTAAGAGGCCATTCAAGGTGGATATCATGCATTCTCCTCTTCTTCTTCTACTGCTACAATTTGTTCTTTGATTTGAGAGACCCTTGTAAAGTATGACTGTATGGTCTCTGCATTCTGGATCTTCACATTCTTCAACTGGTTTCTTAAGGTCATCTTGATATTTATGTTGTTCCCTTCAAATAGCTTGGTCAAGGAATCAAACATCTCTTTCGGTGTCTTTAGGTAATACACTTGTGGTACAAGGTGATCCATGATTGAATCAACAATTATCTTCTTGGCCTTGACCAAGTTTTTCTTGTGAAAGGCTTTTAGCCTCATCTCCCTCTGGAACTGGAACCTCTCTACTTATGTAGGTGTCCAATTCATCTTCTTCAAAGAGATCATATACTTCCATGCTTGGAGGTTGTCAACTTCACCAAGTTTGTAATCAAACTGATGTGATAGATCACTTTGAAATGAGAACCTCAAATGAAATTAACAATAGATTAGATCTTACCGATTTGAGGTGTCCGTCTTGGTTCCAGAGCTAGTTGATCTAGGGTTTGTCAGAGAAACCTTAATTTTCAAAACTTGGAATATTTTAGATATGATTGGATAGAAATATAGACCTCTTCAAGGTGAGCTGTCCAATGTACTCATTTTCTAAAAACATTGGAGGGAAGCTCCTAGAACAGGAAGCCCTAGTTTCCCAATTTCTTCTGCAGAAATGCCTGATACTGTTTCTGCGATATCTCTTAAATTACTGCTCCTATATGTCTGAAAAAATGACACTGAGGTATCCTAGACTATCCCTATTCCAACACCATAGGTTTCATCAGAACTGTTTTCACCAATTGGGACCTATGATCATTTTCCCAAGGTGACCTGTTACAGGACTGTTCATAACAGTGCAGTTGTACAGACTTCCATGTGTCACAGTTTCATCTTCGGGGTCAAAAAATTATACCACTGAAATGAAATTCCGTTCCCTTTCTAGAACATCTTCATAAATTTCATTTGGAAATTTGTATCCCAAGATATAGCAATTCTCCCCAGGTGTCCTGTTTAGGGATGAATCCTGGAAGAGGCTAGAACCCTAACTTGGAGGAATCATATATCCTAGAATACAGTGAATATAAGGCTGAATGTTGGAAATAGTGTAAATAAGGATTTTAGCTTTGTCTTGTGAAAGTTTCAGCTCCTAAGCCTTCTCCAATCCCAGGATATAGTGAATGTACCAAAACTTAGCATTTTTAGTATTTTAGGGTTTTTCCAGCTCTGGGTCAAACTAGGGTTTGACTTTCCCGGAGTTACATCCAACCAAAAATATCGACCCAGGTCTATAAAATTCGATTTTGATGAGGAGAGAAATCCTATGCTGGGCTCACTCAAAAATTCCTCTTCTGTAAGAAGCCCAAATTTCCCGCACTAAAAACTGAAAATGCTCGGAATCGAATTCCAGTTCGACAGAAAGATGCGCCCTTCGATGGAGAGTCAACCCAGCATACTTTTTTCTGATGGATTGTGGAGAGAGACCAAAAAATTAAGACTCCCTATCTTCTGTAGCTGCGCGATGTCTTCTTCTCAGGTTAGCTCTGATACCATGTTATATTTTTATCATTCAAGCTATCATTATGATCTTAGGGTCTTTAACTAAGAGAATAACATGCACAGCAATAAAACACAATAGACAAGAGACACAAAGAATTTTCCTTGGGAAAACCATAAAGGAGAAAACCCTGCAACTTTCTCAGAGATAGAATCAGCACCAAAATTAAAACCCAAAAACATAAAGATGATCTCCCGACAACAGTAGTCTCTCTCTTGTCCCAACAACTTCTCTCTCACTCATGCACCCCAATGAGTGAGTGTGTGTGTGTTAAATAGAGAGGCTCACTCTCTATTTATATTATTTCTTTCACTTAATGTCCACTCCAACATGTTGGCCTCACTTAACAATTACTTACTAGAGCCAACATCTCTAGGAGAGTCTAATAACCCTAGTGCCCCACAACTTGTGGGGACTTTTCCCCTCCTACCAACAAGGAGGGTTATCCTTAAAACAACGGTGGGGACTATGGGCCTGAATTACAATAACTCACATAGGGCCAAATTCTCTAGGATAGTATAATAACCCTAGGGCCCCACAACTCTGGGGACTTTAACCCTTGAACAATAGGAGGGTTACCCATAATGACTTTTACATTATAGAAACTCCCAATCAGAACATAGGGGCATGACATGACTCAATTACATTACAAACACTTCCCAGAATAAAAATTGGGGTACAATACATAAGATATAGAAGTGAATACATTCTGAAGTTAGAATTACATCAACAAAAATCTAGAGCTCAAGTCTTGATTCCTCACAAGTGTCACAAAGAAAGCAGTGTTTTGCTCTTCAATAGAACCGGGTAGATCTGTCTTTTGGCCTGGGATGCACAGAGAAGTATCATTTCCAGGGTCTTCGTCTGCTCCTTAGTGGTCTTCCTGGTCAAGAAATATTTCCATCAAATCAAGAACGCAACCATAAATATCACTGCATTTCCCAGAGGGATCTGTCGTCCAATTATCTTGGGAGAATTGTTTAAAATTCAACCCCCTGGGCCTATGATCGGGTTGGTTTCCTAAGGAACCATGCACAGAGCATCCTATGTAGTTTTTGAATGGTGTATCATGGTTCTGGCCTCACTCCTCAAAAGCCAAAACTTCATCTTTCGGATATGCTCCAGCAAGGGTACTGTCATCTCCTCCAATAAAGTCGAAAAACTCTTCATCTTGATATGAGGCCTTTGGCCCTAAAATATATCGAGAGGCTTTGATTTCAGAGACCGTGTCTCTTCCCTTTTCAGGCCTTGGATTTACAGGATACACATCTATTTCCCTAGGCACACCATCCCAATAGTCATCTTCATATTCATCATATATGGGTGCAGCAAAATCTTGCTCGAAGCTATCATGCTCATAGTTCGCAATAGGCTAGTCGCAATATTCAGGTAATAAAATAGTAAAACAACCTGTCCTTTCATTTCCATACTGAATTTCTCTTCACCTACTAGGGAAAGGGGCCAGTTCCCAAGGGGATTCCTCTTTTTTCTCACATAGATCTACCTAGTTCAACCTTTTTCCATTTCCAATATTTTTTCCTTGATCTGGAAGCCTTCCCGACGGCCTAAAATTTTCTTCAATCTCCAACACATCAGCAAAAATCTTCTGTAATGAAAACGATTTTCTCTCCAATAGGGATAGAGACAGATCAGGGGGGAAAATAGATGTGTAATGCAGCTTCACATCACCTTCTAATGGCTGACTTTCCTTGGGCATGTCGTAATAAAAACTCGCAAACCTTTTGTTGAAACTAGATGTGGCTTTGCCTTCATCTTTTCTCATAGAGTAAAAATCAGAGAGTATTTGGTCTAATGGTGTCCTTTTACCCCAGAAATCTAAAAAAGTATGAGAAAATTTTTCCCATGTAGTGATAGATTTTGGCTGCAGATGCCTGGACCAAATTTTTACGTCGCCATGCAGGGATTGGGAAAAATCCCTCATGCATACATCATCATGTTATATCTCAAAAAGATCAAGAAAGTATTCAAAAGCTTGTAGATGTTTCTCAGTTGTAGGGACTTAGGGTCCTCCATCAAACTTGGGAAGATATTTATAGTGTTTTGTAGGGAAAACATGGAGGATTTGAGGCAAAAAAGGATGCAAACAAATCTTGTGGAAAAAACACAGTCTCCGGAACGGTACCATAGGGCTCATTAGTATGCCTCTTAATGTTTGAGGTTTCGGGCAGAGGGTCTAAGCTAAAATCATATGTACAGGATGAAAAAATACCCTTTGTTTTCAAGGAAGAATAGACCGGGGTGAATTTACAAATTCACTTGGGGTGAAACAAGCCATGATAGATTATTCTAGCAAATCTAGGAAAAGAGGATGAAATATTTACAAGAAATTCCAAGACGTCCTAGAAAAAGCCGAATCTTAAGTACCTTGTATTTTCTTCGAGCCTACCCATGTTTTTCACCGTGAATCCACCTGCGTTGTACAGGTTACCAACGCTCCGTGGATACTTGAACTTTAAGATCGTGCGGCGTTGGTGGAAATGTCATGGTACTGGAAACATAGATCTTTGAAAATATCAGGGTGAAAGATTCATTTTATTTTAGATGTCTAACTATTGTTCACCACCAATAGTATGATCTACGATATTGTCACTTATGATTTCAGGAGGATTCTAACCTTCCTCCTCGTATTAGTCCTTTCGGTTGTCAATCTCCCCAGTGGAGTCATTCTTTAGAAATTTTAATATGGAGTCACTTGGGAAAATGATACAACCTTTTCACATGCAGGGGTATCTATTTTCCCACAAAAACCCTTTATCCTTTGAATATTTGTCATTCGTCCCAGGGATGATTTTCAATTTCATCCTTGGCAACGATGCCAGTTTGTTAGCAGCCAGAATCATGCCCAAGACTGCGGGGAGGCAAACCCCGAGGTAACAACACAACCACTTTAGGAAAGAGCTGGCTTCTCCAATTCATGATAGGGATCTCTCACAGGTGTATAACAAAGCCATACATAATGTCACAAAATGAATATCAAATATTGGTGGTTGGAAACTAATAAATATATATCGGGATATGGAGTCAAAAATCCCAAGAAAATAGATCAGTTTGCATAGGAAAATTCTTGCGGGAGCAAGGTAGTGTTTCGATCGCGGTCGTTATGTTTGGAGTCTGGTGGGAATTACAGAATGTTGACAATCTGCTAGCAAAGAGCACCACAAGGATGAATTCCATGCAAATTTTGGAATAAGTGTTTGGTGGATACCAGAGACAATGGCAGGAGCATATGATTATGAATTCCTATCCATTATACATCGAGTCTACGATATGAATAAAAAACATAATGTAAAAGATAACAGGAAGCACAAGCACATAGACCGTAATTTGGAAACACACAGGAATTCCTGTATTCATATAACCAGCATTCAGCTCTGTACTTGTATTAATTCAAAAAATATTACAAACACAATATTCTTGCAAATTCAAAACCAACCCTTTCTCCCTCAATGGAGAGTCTCTTTATAGCGCTTCAGGCCCCCGAGAATGTTGATGTATTTGTAACTTCGGAATGTATTCATTTGTATATCTTATGTATTGTACCCCGATGTTCCTATCAGGAAGTATCTATAATGTAAACAAGTCATGTAAAGTCATTGAGGTTAACCCTCCATTGTAAGTCAGGGAAATAGTCCCCACAATTGAGTTAAGGTTAACCCTCCTTGTTGATCGGAGGGAAACGTCCCCACAGTTTTGGGGCACTAGGGTTATTAGACTCTCCTAGAGAAGTTGACCCTAGTAAGTAATTGTTAAGTGAGGCCGACTTGTTGGAGTGGAAATTAAGTGAACGAAAGAATATAAATAGAGAGTGAGCCTCTCTATTTATCACACACACTCACTCACTTGGGCGCATGAGTGAGAGAGGAGAAGCTTTCTCGAGTGAGAGAGAAAGAACAGTTGTTGGAGATCATCTTTTCTATCTTTGGGTTTTACTGTTGCCATTGGTGCTCATTCTATCTCGGAGGAAGTTGCAGGGTTTTTCTCCTTTATGGATTCCCTGAGGAAAATTCTTTGTGTCTCTTGTCTCTTGTGAGTTTTGCTATGCATGTTATTCTCTCAAATAAGATCCTAGATCATATTGCTTAAATGATAAAATCTAACATGGTATCAGAGCTAACCTGAGAAGAATACACTATGCAGCCGCATAATCTAGACCTTCTTACTTTTTGGGTCTCTCTCCACAATCCATCAGCAAAAGGAGGCTAGGATAACTGTCCATTGAAGGGCACATCTTTCGGTTGAAGCTGAATTTGATTTCGGGCATTTTCATTTTTTGTTGCAAGAAATTAGGGCTTTTAATAGAAGAGGAATTTTTGAGTGAGCCCAACATAGGATTAATATCCTCATCAAAATCTAATTTTGGATACCTGGGTCGATATTTTTGGTTGGGTGAAACTCCGGGAATGTCAAACCCTAATTTGACCCTCAGCCGGAAAAACCTTAAATACTAAAACTGATACATTTTGATACATTCGCTATATCTCAGGATTGAAGAAATATCAAGGGACAAAATTTTCATAAGCTGAAGATAAAATCTGGATGTACCCAGTGTAAAAATTTTAGACTCATATTCACTATATTTTGGGAGATATGATTCCTCCAAATCAGGGTTCTAGCCTCTTCCAGGATTCATCCCTAAACATGACACCTAAGGAGAATTGCTACATCTTGGGGTACAAAGTTCCAAATATAATTTCACAAGATTTTCCAGATAAGGAACAGACTGTACTTTCAGTGGTAAAAGTTTGAGACCCTGATGATGAAACAATGATATGTGGAAGTCCGTACAAGTTCGCTATGTTGAACAGTCCTGAAATAGGTTACCTTAGGAAAACTCTCATAAGTCCCAATTGGTGAAACCCATTCTGATGAAACTTATGTTTTTGGAACAAGGACATACGAGGCTACCTTAGTAGAAAATTTTAGACACAGAAGAGCTGTAATTTCAGAGATTCTGTAGAAACATTATCAGGAATTACTGCAGAAGAAATTGGAAAACTATGGCTTCCTGTTCCAGGAGCTTCCCTCCACTGTTTTCAAAAAAGGAGTACATTGGATAGCTCGCCTTGAAGAGGTCTATCTTTCTATCAAATCATATCTAAAAGATTCCAAGTTTTGAAAATTAGGGTTTCTCTGATAAACCGTAGATCATCCAACTCCTGAACTAGGGTGGACACCTCAAATCAGTAAGATCTAATCTTTTGTTATTTTCATTTGAGGTTCTCATTTCTAAATGACTAGTCACACCAGCTTAAAGACAAGCTTAGTGAAACTGAAAAATTCCAAGCATGGAAGTATTGGATCTCACTAGTTCTTAAAGAAAATGAATTGGACACCCACATAAGTGGAGAGGTTCCAGTTCCAGAGGGAGATGAGGCTAAAATCCTTACACAAGAAGAACTTGGTTAAGACCAAGAAGATAATTGTTGATTCAATCACAGATCGCCTTATACCACAAGTGTCTTCTTTAAAGACACCAAAAGGGATGTTTGATTCCTTAACCAAGCTATTTGAAGGGAAGAACACAAATTGAAAGATGACTTCGAGAAACCAGTTGAAGAATGTGAAGATCCAGAATGCAGAAACCATATAGTCATACTTTACAAGGATTTCTCAAATCAAAGAACAAATTGAAGCGATAGAAGAAGAAGTGGAGAATGCAGAAGTTATGATAACCACCTTGAATGGCCTCCCATGATCATGGGATTCATTCATTTGAGGAATGTGTTCCAGAAGGAATTGATTACTTTCAGAAGACTCTTGGAAGAGCACACACAAGATAAAGCTAGAGCCATAATAAGAAAAGAGAAGATGGGAGCAACTGAAGATCAAGTGCTCATGATTCAAAGAATATCCCTCAAGCGATGAGGAATATGAAGAACTCAATTCTTGAAGATCCTCTTATCCATATTGAGCATTTGGATAAGAAATGATGTTTTTATGAATGAAGAAGATGATGAATCTGAAAGGAGTCTACCACGAAACAAATAAAGATAAGTATTTAATTGTCATTTCATGATATTGTTTTGTTATGCATTTGTTTATGTTCAGTTGATGTGTTATGCATGATAGAATGTTTGCATTAATGACAGTATACTACTAATATGCATGTGATGGGTAAGTAGCTCATGGTGCTATACAACTCTCCATTGCTACTTATCTAGAATGAAACCTCTTTGCTGACATATTGGATTAGTGCACAATCTCAATGTTGTTCTGGTAGAGATGGAAGGCATCTAGAAAGTTTCTGTGAGATATGGATGAATGTTATATTGGATAAAATAGTTGCATGATCATATGTTAATGCATAAGAATTTTCCATTATAAATATGCCTTATGAAAATTTTCTAACCATACAACTAATGCATTTGACTTGTAGGAAAGATCGTGTACAATCACCTACAAGAAAAGAAGGACGATACTTTTTCCGAAGAACAAGTGACGATAGTTCAAGAAAGCATCCAAAATGAAGAATAATATGACAAAAGTAGTTATGTGACACTATTAAGCGACATCATTGATGAAGAACCTTCCAGCTATGAAGAATTAGCCAAGAAGAAAGGGAAGGAGAATACTAGTTCAATAGGAATGATGTCTAGGATGTGGTATCGAGACATGAAGGGAAGTCCATAGTATCTTCCATATGAGATCCATCATGTAGTATATGGAAACATCATGGGATACAAGGCAATATTCGTAGCATGAGGATTCTCATGGAAATAAGGCATGAACTACAAAGAGACATTTGTAGCCATTGGAAATTAAGACACATGACAGATAGACTCATGTGTGCAAATTAAAGAAGGCCTTGTACGAGCTCATAAGACACCCATGGGATAACACATACATGAGGAGATTGAATATCACCTAGAGTGATGAAGATCTTAACCTTTGATACAAGGTTGAAGATGAAAGCCTATAGAGGATGACAAGCTCACATAAGGGTGCGAGAAGAAATTTTGAAAAGGTTCAAGATAGAGGATCTTCGTATCTAGTGACCCTAGATGGACACATAGAATATTAGGTGTAGAGGAAGCTACTTGTCACTCCAGTACATTAGAGTATGAAAGGTAGAGGGAGAATGATGCTCCACTTTAGAGGGAGTGACTATAGAAGATCCTGAGGTTAGACATGGTATGATAGGATGGATAGCTTATTGATGACTCTAGGCTTTACTGAGAGTAAAGCGGGTTCCAACATTTTCTTCAAGGTTGAAGGTGGAATACTAGTGATTCTCCTGTTATATGTCGATGACTTGTTCCTGACAGAAAAGAGGAACTCATTAAAGTTGCAAGAAGAATACTTGTTGTTGAGTTCGAGATGAAGGACTTGGATTTGATGCACTAATTTCTAGGCATGCAGGTGTGGCAGAATGCAGATGGAATCTCCCTGGGACAAGGGAAGTATGCAGTAGAGATATTGAAGAGGTTCAGGATGATGGACTGAAAGGCCATGACAATACCTATGTCATCAAACCTGAAGCTATTGATTTTTTTTCATCAGAGATGGTTGATGCCATGATGTATCGTCGGCTGCTTTGTTCCTTGATGTACCTGACGAATATGAGACCAGATATTTGCTTTGCTGTGAACACATTGAGACATGTTCACCTAATGGTTGCAAAGCATGCAGTGAGGTACCTGAAGGGTATAGTTGAGTATGGACTCAAGTATGATACGAATCAGAAGATTAACCTAGAGGGTTATGTGGATTAGTATTGGGTAAGAAGTTACATTGATAGGAAGAGCACTTCGAGGTGCTACTTTAGTATGGGATCAGGTGTGATCTCTTTGTTTGTAAGGATGGAGTATTGCATGGTGCTGAGTACAGTCGAGGCAAAAGATGTTGCCACTTGCTATTTGGGAGGTAGTATGTTTCTTTTGAAAACTACTATTTGATTTGATTGATCTTACTTGCATTTTTGTATGATGCAGAGAGGAGTAGTGAAGCTCCAATTTGTGATCCATATCAAGATCTCTTAAAAGAGGGAGTTCTATCATAGCTGGTGAGACAGGTTTTCTGAGCATAATTCCTGGCAAAGCTCGTAGGTTAATCAAATGTAATCAGTCCTATATGTTTTCCTCGGATGTAATCAGTCCTGGTGAAGCTCACAGGTTATCCTTGGACGTAATAATCCCTCATGTGATTCTATGCTAGAAATAGCTAGAGTGAAGTTTGAGTACTTCAGGGAGAAGCTTTGTGTTCTCTAGATCGAGGTTCCCTCGAAAGGGAATTGATGTGTCTGTTGTCCTTTCTGACATGGTGGAAGGATGAAGCTTCACATGGTCAAATGTAAGTGCAGAGATGCTCTGATGTGATTGTGGGTTGTGTTACCACATGATTAGTGCAAATATATTATGATGTGATTGTGGGATGTGTTCCCATGTGATCAGTGCAGATCCATTCTGATGTGATTGAGGGATGTGTTACCACATGATCAGATATAAGTGCAGAGATATTCTGATGTGATTGTGAGATGTGTTCCCACATGATCAATGCAAATCCATTCTGATGTGATTGCGGGATGTGTTCCCACATGATTAGATGTAAGTGCAGATCCTTTTTGACAAGATGAGGTTAGATGTAAGTGCATAGCCTTTCTGACAAGATGAGGTCGAATGTAAGTACAGAGCCTTTCTAACAAGATGAAGTCGGATGTAAGTGCAGAGCCTTTTCTGACAAGATGAGGTCGGATGTAAGTGCAGAGCCTTTTCTGACAAGATGAGGTTGGATGTAAGTGTGACACCTTTCTAACAAGATGAGGTCAAATGTAAGTGCAAATCCTTTCTGGAAATATGAGGTCGAATGTGAATGTTGGGCCTTTTTGACATGGTTTTTGGATGTGTTCCTCCCATGGTCAGATGTGAGTGTTGGGCATGCCTTTCTGACATGGTTCTTGGATGTGTTCCTCCCATGGTTAGATGTAAGTGCTGGGCAGGAATTTCTGACATGGTTCACTCCATGGTCAGATATAAGTGTTGAATACGATGAAGACCTACATGAAGGATAGGCCTACAACCAGCATGAAAAAGGGATGGATCTGTAGAATTTCCAGTGATGAGTAGAATTGAGATAGCACCAGTGATAATGACCTAGTGATGATCCAAAAGTGATGATCCAATGATGGTCTAGATCAAGTGATGATCCAGACTTGATGATGATTCAGTGATGGTCCAGATCAAGTGCTGATCCAGACTTGATGATGATCCAGTGATGATCTAGATCAAGTAATGATCCAGACTTGATGATGATCCAGTGATTCTCTAGATCAAGTGATGATCCAGTGATGATCTAGATCAAGTGATGATACAGACTTGATGATGATCCAGTGATGCTCCAGATCAAGTAATGATCAAGACTTGATGAAGATGACTTGAAAATGAACATGACTTGATGATGATCTAGATGATACAGAGAAGAAGACTTGTGCTGATAAATTGTGTCAAGAGAATACCTTCCTAGTTAAGAGGGAGTGTTGATGTATTTGTAACTTCAGAATGTATTCATTTGTATATATTATGTATTGTACCCCGATGTTACTATTGGGAAGTATCTGTAATATAAGCAAGTCATGTAAAGTCATTTAGGTTATCCCTCCATTGTAATTTGGGGCAATAGTCCCCACAATTGAGTTAAGGTTAATCCTCCTTGTTGATCGGAGGGAAAAGTCCCCACAGTTGTGGGGCACTAGGGTTATTAGACTCTCCTAGAGAAGTCGACCCTGGTAAGTAATTGTTAAGTGAGGTCGACTTGTTGGAGTGGACATTAAGTGAAAAAAAAAATATAAATAGAGAGTGAACCTCTCTATTTATAACACACACTCACTCACTGGGGCGCATGAGTGAGAGAGGAGAAGCTCTCTCAAGTGAAAGAGAAAGAACAACTGTTGGAGATCATATTTTCTGTCTTTGGGTTTTATTGCTACCATTGGTGCTCATTCTATCTCTGAGGAAGTTGCAGTTGCAGGGTTTTTCTCCTTTATGGTTTCCTCGAGGAAAATTCTTTGTGTCTCTTGTCTCTTGTGATTTTTTTTTTTTGCATTTTATTCTCTCAGATAAGATCCTAGATCATATTGCTTAAATGATAAAAAACTAACAGAGACTAATCTCAAAACAAGGCAAGAAGTCATTTAAAATCATGACCAAAACTCTAACATACCATGACGTGGCATTTCTACCACGGTTTACATATATAAAAAACAAAGCATCATGGAGAAAATCGTGCATGTAGGCTTTAATGGAAATGCAGTGTCTCTGGCTTCAAGTAATGCTTGTCTTGAAAATGACATTTGGGGAATCTCCATTTTGTGCATCATGGACGTGGCTTGGATTGTTCGTCCTCCTCTTAGGTCTACAATGTGTCCCTCCAAATGATTTTTGTTTGTTATGTTCTCAAAGGCACCTTTCTGCATGGGCTTATTGCTAGCAAGATAGTTTGTGTTATTTATGTGCTCAGCCTTTCTCCTCACACCCTTTTGTCTTGGTAACACTGTTATTCGAGGGGATTTGAAGAAGGGTTGCACTGCTTATGTCAGTGTCGGGTCCTTGATGAGGTTGTTCATTCTTGTGCTTCCCCCTTCCTATGAGGGGGATCCTTCTATAGGTCTCATGGCACAGTGCACTCCTAAATTCAGCACCCTCCAAGATAAAGCTGGCATGTTGAATCCACAGAGGCGTAATGAAAACTTTAGACTCTTGCTCATCCCATACAAACATTCACTCCAATGGGTCACTCCTAGCAATGGTCACCACGTGCTAGGGATTTAGGGGCAGCGATCACATCTGGAGGCTTTGGAGGGATTCTCATTGGACAGGAAATTCTAGACACTGTCTCTACATGGGTGCAACCTTCTATTATAATAGTAATTCCCTAACCATCCTCAGGAGGTCCATCTAATGCGATGAATGTTCTCGTCATGACCTCGATGACACTGGAAGGATTTTCTAATACAATGATTGTCCCTATCATGATGGTTGGAATTCCCCTAGCATGGGAACTTAGGAACAGTGGGATTATTGGATAGGGTTTACCCATTGAGAAAAAACTCTGACAAATTGACTTTGCAAACATAGAAACCATCGTAGGCCTCCCTCAAGGATTTCAGGATTTACAGTGGACTGACACTCGACCTTCTCAACTTTAATTCTATGTTCATCGAGACTATGTCTCCTAATGGCTCTGAAAATGGAACTTTATATTAGAGATGGAAATTTGAACATGACAATGACCACGTTAGCAACCCACACACTTCACCATCGAGTATCCTGGTGACAACACGAGTGGTCATGTGGTTTTCAGATCTGGCATTTATGTGGAGATCACAGTCATGCCATCTTTTATGCTACGATGTTATTCTGTTGGTCGTGGAAATGAACCTTGGCGTTGGTGCCCATTATTTTCCCATTCATCTCCTGGCATATGGAAGAGACATTTGTATTTTTCTACCCTCATCTGATGATGGTATCAAAGTATTCTTTTCTTATATTCATTTCCCTGCTTCGTGTGGAGGCCTTACCAGCCCTCTGCAATTCAATATTTCAGGATATTTTCAATATTTATGCACGTTTGATGTAGTGACCTTTGGGTTCGGGAGGGTCACCTACATCATGGAGACAACTTCTCTGTCATAGGAATGCTCCAATGGTGTCGGGGCGTCTGATTACATGTCACTTCGACTCTTTGCACATCTGTCTTGGGATATCGCATTAACAAGGTCTTTTAGAACGAGCATACCATATGCAAAACCATACATTTCATCTATGACCTTCCTTTTTGGGACATTTTAACGAACACCACCATTCTATACCTTTCAATCCCAAGCCTTTGTGCCCCCAACCATACACATGTGATGGAACTACCATTTTTCGCGAATCGTTGAGACAGTTTTTTCCGTGCATGTCCCATCAGTAGAGAAAATTTCCACCGTAGATTTTCCTTTGGAAAGATCTACATCATCGAATGCTACCTCCCTTTTAACCTATTTCATGGATCAAGGGACCAAAACTTCAGTGATCACTTTGATCCAGCGAAATCAATCTCACCCGTTGATCTGTCTTCTATCGATCATGGCCCTTGGAACTCGCGGTCACTTTAACGTCATTTCACTGATATGAAAAGGAAATTTTGATCGCACCTATGGTATTCACGAAAACCAATTCATCTGTTTATTTGGCTCATCTTTAGATCATCACCGTAGAAATGTTGTCCCTTTTAACACAATTTCTCAACCCCCCTACGACTGGAACTTTTCACGTGTTTTTAGGCCCTGCTTACTCCGTCTTACCTTTGTTATTATCTCACATGTAGCGAAAAATAGCTCTAACAATAGGGATGCACATAAACATGGGAAAGTCCATTCTCTCATAAAATTATATCCATGAAACGATGAAAAATAGGTTGGTAACATAGGTTCCTTACACTTTAAAGCCACTCTTTGATGGTTTTAAATATCTATGGTTTCTTCTCAAACCTAATGCATATTCCTTCAAGGATTGCCTATGGTTATATAAAAAGATCGAAGGATGAACCGAGATGTTGGGAAAACTAGGTTTTGTCTATAGAAGGAAGACTAGAGTTGCTCAAAGCGGTATTACATAGCATACATGTGTATCGGCCTTCTATAGCCTATATTCCAAAATTTATACTTCACAAGATTTGAAAGAAGTTATTCTCCTTTATACGGACTGCAAGAAATCAGTCAGAGGGCATCCCGTTGGTCAAATGACAAAAGTTGGCCAACCGTAAGGAGCTCAGAAGATGGGGTATTAAAAATCCCTTTCTTTTCTGTCAATATTTGGCAACAAAAGCTCTTTGGAATCTTATTTTAAATCCTTGTTCATTTTGGGGGAAGGTTTGGGTTTCTAAATATTTCCCAAATGCGTCCATCATAGAATGGATAATAAAATTGGATAAATCCTACATGAACGGGTCCATTGGGTGGAAATCCTTTGTACTCTCCTTCCCTCAAGTTGAAAATGGGATTTCTTGGTCCATAGGAAATGGGAAGGATATTTGGATAGGGGAGGACCCCTGGATAGGAGCTGGTAAACTTTTAAGCTTTCAGGGGCATTAATAAAAAAACTCAACAACCTGAGAATCACCAGCCTCAGTGAGGCCTACTCCAACTCTTCACTAACTGAAGGAGGAACAGATTGGAAAAATGTGGAAGCGCTAGATTTGGATGGAAGCCTTAAATATGAATGCATGGAGTTTACCTTGCAGTTACAATCATGTTATATCCATTTATAAGGAGGAGCAGAAGACAAGTTGGTCTAGTCTAAAAACACAGCAGCATGGGAGTTCTTGGCAAATCTTGGTTATAGGAACTGTGCTCTAGAATCATACCAAGGTGAAAGAGAGCTGTGGTGGAAACCTGTATGGAAGAATGAAGGATCCATAAAGGAAAATATAACCTTATGGTTGGTCTTGAGTGTAACAAACCCCGAGTACTGTCTATAGATTCTTGAGTATATGGTGTAAATTTTTCCTTTAATGAAAACATTTAAGCACACCAATATTGTTAGTCCAATGCATACTAACTTGTAATCAATCCTAAAAGTTATAAGATTGTAGAAACAAAGAATCAAACATACTCCATGTGTAAATGCTTAACAATCAATGGTTCAAGCTTACAATAAAACAGAGACCCTTCGCTCCCAATTGTGCAACTTATGTAACACTATATATATATATATATATATATATATATATATTTCCAGCTGAACCCCTACTATGCTAAGCATTTTCCGTTATTGAACAAATCATAGCCACCAAAAGTAAACTATGTTATAATCCTACTGCCATGATTATAATATGGTCAAATCCATTCTAAAAACATACAAAAGAATGAAATCATTTAATCTTATCCAAATCCACCTTATGTCCAAACACCTATTATTACATTTCCATACATGAGACATAAATATACATCTTGAAGACCAAAATCATACTTCAAGCAAATATATAACCCTTTCGATAGTAGAAGGTTCTTGACTTATAAAATGCATACCCCTGTAGAAACATTTCACCAAAACTATCCTTTGAGAGTGATGGTAAACCTTCTTCTACAACCACCCTTAAGATCATGTACATGGGATCACCATAAAACAAGTAATAATTTCACATCATTACTTAAAAAGTGGGTAACATAATCAAATACATTCCTTAAATAAAATAAACCATTACAGTTACTTTCCTAATCTAAATGAAACTAGGGTGACTGAAAACATCCTACAACTTTTCCTCCCAACCATTGGCTCTATCTGGCGTAGGTTTTTTTTCCTAGAGCTACCCCCAAGATGGGCGACGAATCCACTAAGATAAGTTTATAGCGAGAATCTCTTCTTTATCTAAAAGGTGGCTTGGATATAAAATTTCACCTCTCAACCCAAGTCAAGCAATAGTAATATTAAACATTAAAACACATATCAATTTAAAATTTTCCAGACTTATAATTTATGAAAATATAGACAGAAGAAAAAGACAATGAAGTCGCATCCTAGTTTTGGAGTTTGATCATCAAACAAACCGATCAAAAAGAAATCAACGGTGGAACTCATATAGAGTAACATCCCTTACCATGACTTCAGTAAAATTACCATCTAGAGTTCATGGCTTTTCCTAGAGCTATACAAAATAAGCAGTCGTTTGAAACGTGAGAATTCACATGCATAAGAGACAGTCTTTAAGAATATCGTTTCCATATCTATATATAGGCAATTGTATGCAAACCCCTTGTTGATATAGGCAATCGTATGTAATATACCAAGATGCATTCCACCACTAAAATGAATCATATGTCCCCAATTGTATTTCCAGATATTCAACAAACACTAGTATGGAATGTCTATTGCATATTTCTCTACAAAGCAGGCAGGGAAATTTATTCTAAAACTTTCAAGAAATGTACACATAATCATATACTCCAAATCTTTATTGAAAACGTAGCCAATGAATATTTATTTCAGATGTTTAAGAGAAAAAAGGCATGAATAATATTCCAGACCTTGGAAGAACAACACAGCCAAGAAAGGATTATTCCAGATCCTTAATATATACACAGGCATAAAGAAATACTGCATACCTTTGAAGAAAACACGACCATGAAAGGATTATTTCGGGTCTTTAATTTATAGACATGCTTAAACAAATAGTTCATACCTTTGAAGAAAAATCATACATGAAAGGATTATTTCATATCTTTAAGTTATACATAGGCATAAACAAATACTTCAGACCTTTGAAGGAAACACAACCATGAAAGGATTATTTCATATCTTTAAGTTATACACAGGCATAAACAAATACTTCAGACCTATGAAAAACGAAGCCATTAAAGGATTATTTCATCTCTTTAAGTTATACACAGGCATAAAAAATACTTCATACCTTTGAAGAAAATGCAGCCATGAAAGTATTATTTTAGATCTTTAAGTTATGCATAGGATTAAGCAAATACTTCATACCTTTGAAGAAAATGTAGCCATGAAAGGATTATTTTAGATCTTCAAGTTAAACATGTGATTAAGCAAATACTTCAGACCTTTGAAGAAAATGTAACCATGAAAGGATTATTTTAGATCTTTAAGTTATACATGGGATTAAGCAAATACTTCAGACCTTTGAAGATAACACAGCCCTGAAATGATTATTCCATATCTTTAATATAAACACAGGTATAACAAATACTTTATACCTTTGAATAAAACGCAACATGAAAGGATTATTTCAGATCTTTAATATAACACAGGCATAACAAATACTTCATACCTTTGAAGAAAATGCAACCATGAAAGGATTATTTCAGATATTTAATATAAACACAAGTATAACAAATAATTCATACCTTTGAAGAAAATGCAGCCATGAAAGGATTATTTCGGATCTTTAATATAAACATAGGTGTTATCAACCCAAATGGCACTTCTCCGTCCGAGTGTCGACATTTCCTATGTTGGCGCACAAAAGGACATTTATGGATTGAAGGTTGCCTAAAACACTATAGATGGGCATGTTATGAAATACATTCATTTTCCATCCAGCTTGCCATTTTTACCTTTGAATATGTCAATTGTTGTACGCATCTTTTCCTATATGCAACCCGCGTACATACGCGATGTTTCCTACAACATGTCGCGTACTGTACACGAGTATTTGTCATTGCAACCCGTGTATAGGTCTGTACGCAGGTTTCCCTTGGAGCAACTCGTGTTTCATACACGGGTTGCTAGTATCAATACCCGCGTATGCTTTCCTTTGACATTAAAAATAATAATCGCGATTATTTGAGATTTGTTAAGCCCTTAACTATAAATATCTTAACTGTCTCAACCTCTTCAACCCTCAAAACTACCTTATTTCATTAAGTATAAATAAAGGCCTTGGAGAGGATATTAATGAATCATACTTGGAGAGCAAAGTTATGCTGGTGGTGTCTATTCAGAAGCCTTGGGAGCAGCAGAACTCAGAATCCTTTGGTTGTAGAGGAGTCCTTGTTTCAAGCATTGGGTTGTAATCTTAACTCATTCACTATTGTTAATAAAGAGAATCCTTATTCCAAATGTGTTTTGAATGTCTTTCATGTATCATGGTTTGATGAATATTTATGATTAAGCACTCTATATATTGTTTATCTAATCTGTCCTATATACATGTATAAGCTTGCACTTGGAGGATTTGCTCTTTACAGGTGAAGGAGAAACATCCCTGAAAGCTTTGGAGGAGAAGCAGAGCGGAAGAAGACAAAGCTAGGATCAACCTTCGTGAATCAGGTGAGTCTATCCTATATTCTTGTTCCCTTTCTATACTCTAAAGTTGATTGCCTACAATTTTTAAGAGTATGTTGGTAACCCCAGACCTTCGGTTATAAGGTGTTTATTCCTATACAACAACAGGTATAACAAATACGTCATACATTTGAAGAAAACACAGCCATGAAAGGATTATTTCAGATCTTAGTATAAACAAAGGTATAACAAATACTTCATACCTTCAAAGAAAACACAACCATGAAAGGATTATTTCAGATCTTTAAGAAAAGGAAAGCATAAATAACACTCTCGATCTTTAATAGAAACGCAGTCATGAGAGGATTATTCCATATCTTGATAGAAACGCAAGCATGTTTTTTTACAAATCACAGGTAACATCTATAGATCCCAAAACCAATCGAACAGAGAATAGATCCAACGCAGGAAACCATCTCCTCATATCTAAAATGCAGATAGGAACCGCTAAATGCAATCATGAGTTTCTTCACAACAAACGCAGGAAACTATTCATGTTCAGATCTTATTGCTACTCCAGAAATGAAAAAAAAACGTAGGAAAACCAAATCCATCACATGATCTTCATATCTCAAAACGCAAACAAGACTCCCTTCATTGAAAGTATGTATCGTAAATAAATAACGTCATAAGGAACAAATTCCCCACACGATGTGCAGAGAAATCCAACAAATTTTAACATTAAATATGCCATCCTTAGCGGTGAGGTAGTTTCCCCTATTTTTGTTGTCAAGTAATCACCTCCAGGCATGCGCCCAACCCAAACCCTCTTTTGTCCTTACTACTATTTTTCTTTTAATATAAACTAAAAGATAATGTTTATTTTTAACACTTAGTAAATTATGTATAATGTATACACTAATAATACTTTCCTTGGCAATGTAATTCTATCAAAAGGTAAAATAACTTTTCATTTTTCATGAAAAGGTGATATTCATGTCCCAAGGACATTATTTTCATTTATCTCTTTATATAAAGAATGCATAATATATATACCCTTTGTTGATGTATTTATAATTTCTTGAGTCATTAGTTTATATAAGGAATCGTCAATATATAAATATATTTTTGTACATGTATTTATGTACAACATATACGTCACTTCACTTAATGCATTAAAATACCTTCTTCACATTTTTGTGAGAATAATTCGTGTAGATAAACATTTAGGGAAAAAATATCATTGATGGTAATTTCTTCAAGAGGAAGCTTTAATATTCTTATTAAAAGTTCTAAGGAGGTCTCCTTGGCACTTGATGCCATAATTAAGTATTACGAAAATAAAATAAAATAAAATATATTTGCTTTGATAATAAAAGAGGATCATACAGACCGACTATTTGTTAAACAAGTACATCCTATTCGTGACTTACTTTAACTTAGGATGACACCTAAGGGCTTAGGTCGTCAAGGGAATCATTATTCTTCTTCAAGTTCCCAAGGATCCACTCGTCATTTTAACTTTCCTCTAGTGGATTCGTCCCCAATCATCATTTTAGTCATGCAAAGATTTCATCCTCCTAACATTATCAATTTCATCCACAATTTGATGAATCTAGGATTAGTACTTACAGTGCCTTTTACTTACACTTCACATTGTATGGTCGCGTACTAAGGGGATATTACATCATTTCCCCCGTATAATTAACACCTTCCTTGATGTTATGTGTTCGTCAAATCCTTGGATTCATTTCCTCTTCAAGTTCTCCTTGCTTGCTTCCACATCGTTCATGATAACTTCCAATTTTTGTTGTCCTTTAACCTATTCTCTGTAAGGTATCACAGTCCTTTAACCTGTTCTCTACAAGGTATCACAGTCCTTTAACATGTTCTATGCAAGCTATCACATGGTCTACCTAGAATATCATCATAATCATACATACCTCTAATGTCAACAGAAGAATGTATAAGTAAAAAATGTTTTACTTGACCTCTTTAGAGTGTCACTCTTTTTTCAGGCGACAATCCTCTTAGCTCGGCTTTGCCATATATAATTTAATCCTTTAGATTAACAGGATTACATCAAGTGATTTTAGGCCACCAACTCGAAATATGAAACATACCACTGCATGTCTGCTATGATCAACATCAACAGTATAGGCATAAATCAATAATCCAACACTATTTAATTTCATGATTCATAATGGTTCAAATATTCCTATGTACTCTATTTATTGTTAGATAAACACATTACCTCATAGGAATTAAAGAGCATATACCATTTACAAGTGTTATTAAGTGCCTTCTGGTTCCTCTTGGGTGTCCTCCATCCAAGCACACACAGTTTCAACATTACTTCAAGTACTAATCCAGGCTACCCAACACAAGGATGATACCCTCCTTGGGTGTATCTCCTACTTGTGCTATTTAGGGTGCTTCACCAAGCTCAAGCACTTCCTTTCTCGGACACCATGATACTTGAAGGTTCTTCATGGAGCCCCTACTCTCGTGATAGTCCTCTTACAGAGTAAAATCGTGCAGAAATAATTCTAAACAGACGTCTTACACTTGAGTGTCCCCATAGGATGCATATTGGTGCTTAGCTGGCTGAGGGGAATCACGTACCTCCTGTACAAACATGTACCTCCTATACATTATTCTTCTTAGTTTCACATGTGCCAAATGTCTCTCATATCATCTAGTTACTTGCAGTCATGGAACTTTGGTTCCCTTCATGGCTCTCTATATTATTTCCATAACCAAGTCCCTGATGCCTGCACTTCTCCATGAAAATTTGGTCACACTGTCAAATTGTATAACAATTCATATTTTATGTAACGATTCCCACCTATGAACAATTTCAATCAACTTTCTATTTTATCTTTATTCAATAGGAATAGGTAACCGATTTCTTGCCCAATTAAAATTCATAATTGCAATATAATGAACTGAATTACCCCATTCTTTGCATAACGGGTGATATAATATTAGTATTTATACCTGTGCACTTTTAACATGACTGATATTTAATTCATTTTATTTGTATATGCACAATCGTAAAAGTAATTACCTCTATCATCGTTACCCAACTTTCCAAATGAGCTTCCTTGGTTAAAAATCAACTAACAACAATGATCAATTCCAATGATCTCGTTTTTCATAAAGTCGCAGAAATACTAATAGTATCCAAACTATTTGTTTACACAACATTTCATAACATAGTCACAAGGTGAAAATTTCTAGTCGTAGAAGAATTCCTCTTATTTTTCCATATAATAATATACATGTACCAAGTCAATGAGACTAAACTCGCCACTTACCCATAAGTGGTTTTTAACTCTAATAATCAATTCCAATTATGTTCTATTTAGTCACTTACTTTTATAACACCATTAATCCGTTACCAATAACATACACCAAAATGGGTCAATATTTTCTTTAGACTAAAATATTAAGTAGTCATACGTCTATTGACCTGACTTTCAATGCTTGTCTATATCATACAGTGAGTGCTTCTAACAAGGTCATTTACTATGTTTCCAATCAACACTTTTAATCACATATGAAAATGGAAGTGTTGTCACTTAGCGTTGAAAGTTAAGGAGACACTTCATAAAACATTAAGTATACTTGAAATTGTAACCACAATTCCTATTAATCAATGTTTAATGTTTCTAGCAAATATACATCATTAACACAATTCTTTTTCCTACTGATGTACAAACATGCATTACGACAAAGTGCATTTTTCTAATGACACAGTTTCCCATTAATACGACACCTCAAATTTGTCACAAGTTATTGTACGAATACTTGGGATACAAGAGATAGGTCATATGACTAAAGAAGAATGGTTGTCCTCTTTTCTTAATATTTTTACAAATTTTGTCATGGGTATAACGTCTATATCCTTCTTCTAAACGTTTTCCTTGTATTAGTTTAATTGGCATCTAAATTATTCCTTTTGAATTCCCAAAGGATAAACATACTATTTAGTAGTCCACAACACTATACTATAATGAATCTGTGCATTATGCATTTAACAATATTCTAAGACCTTTTTTATAATGCTAACCAAATTTATTTTTATAGGAATCATGTTATACTCAAAAACCCAAAAATGGTACTTATCGTGTTTAAGATGACGAATTGGTCACTCTAGTTTGAGCATAATCCTTGTCCATCCATAGGTTTCTCGAATGAACTTTGCACCCCTCATTTACTTCCTATAACACAAAAACTGCAAGGTTAGTTCGTCTTCATCATTGCATCTCTCACCATAAGAACTTGAAAATAACACTACATTCATCATGATAAGGAGAAACATATATATATATAGTGATTTTCTTTTCTAGTGAAACTTGCTTTAATCTACATTATAATTATCACATTAGTGGGTCAACAAGGATTAGATATATACTTACAGTTCATCCCTTCGAATACAAATGACCCGTAGTATAAGAGGGAAATTCTTCCCTCGATATTTACCTTATTGCTTTCTATCATATGTAACCACCCAATTCTTAGTTCATACAATTTGTACCTACTTATTTATTTTAAGCCCATATAGGTCCAAGTGTTGCAACTTGAGCTCTGATACCACATGTAACAAAGCTCGAGTATTGTCTGTAGATTCTTGAGTATATGGTGTAAATTTTTCCTTTAATGAAAACATTTAAGCACACCAATATTGTTAGTTAAATGCATACTAACTTGTAATCAATCCTAAAGGTTATAAGCATGTAGAAACAAACAATCATACCTACTCCATGTGTAAATGTTTAACAATCAATTGTTCAAGGTTACAATAAAATGGAGACCCTTCGCTCCCAATTGCGCAACTTAGGTAATATATATATATATATTCCCAACCGAACCCCTAATTACTAGACATTCTTCGTTATTACACAAGTCATAGCCACCATAAGTAAACTATGTTATAATCCTACTGTCATGATTATCATATGGTCGAATCCATTCTAAAAATATACGAAAGAATACAATCATTTAATCTTATCCAAATCCACCTTATGTCCAAACACCTATTCTTACATTTCCATACATGAAACATAAATATACATATTGAATACCAAAATCATACTTCAAGCAAATCTCTAAACCTTTCGATAGTATAAGGTTCCTAACTTATAAAATGTGTACCCCTGTAGACATATTTCACCAAAACTATCCTCCGAGAGTGATGGTAAACCTTCTTATCCAGCCACCCTTAAGATCTTGTTAAATATACATGGGATAACCATAAAACAAGTACTAATTTAACAACATTACTTAACAAGCGGTAACATGATAAAATACATTTCTTAAATAAAATCAACCATTATAGTTACTTTCCTAATCTGAATGAAACTAGGGCTAGTGAAAACATCCTATGACTTTTCCTCCCAACCATTGGCTCTATCTAGAGTGGGGTTTTCCTCCTAGATCCACAGCCGAGCTGGGTGATGAATCCACTAAGGTAAGTTTATTGTGAGAATCTCTTCTTTATATAAAAGGTGGCTTGGATATAAAATTTTGCCTCCCAACCCCAACATTAAAACACACATTGATTTAAAATTTTCCAGACTTTTAATTTATGAAAATATAGACAGAAGAAAAAGACAATGAAGTCGCATCCTAGTTTTGGAGTTTGGTCATCAAACAAAGCCATCAAAAGGAAATCAACGGTCGAACTCATATAGAGTAACATCCCTTACCATGACTTCAGTAAAATTACCATGTAGAGTTTGCGGTTTTTCCTGGAGCTATACAAAATAAGTAGTCGTTTGAAACGTGAGCAATCACATGCACAATAGACAGTCTTTAAGAATGTCATTTCTAGATCTGTTTATAGGAAATTGTATGCAAACCCCTTGTTGATATAGGAAATGGTATGTAATATGCCAGGATGCATTCCACCACTAAAATAAAGACTATGGATCCAATTGTATTTCCAGGTATTCAACAAAAGCTGGTATGGAATGTCAATTGCAGATTTCTCTAAAATGTAGGAAGGGAAATTTATTCCAAAACTTTCAAGAAACGCACACATAATCACATACTCCAAATATTTAATGAAAATGTAGGAAATGAATGTTTATTTCAGATATTTACTATAAAGAAGGCATAAACAATATTCCAGACCTTTGAAGAACAATGCAGCCAAGAAAGGATAATTCCATATCCTTAAGATATACTGAGGCATAAAGAAATACTTTAGACGTTTGAAGAAAACGTGGCCATGAAATGATTATTTCAGATCTTTAAGTTATAAACAGGAATAAACAAATACTTCAGACCTTTGAAGAAAACGCAACCATGAAAGGATTATTTCTGAACTTTAAGTTATACACATACATAAACAAATACTTCAGACCTTTGAAGAAAATGCAGCCATGAAAGGATTATTTCAGATATTTTACTTATACACAAGCATAAACAAATACTTCAGGCCTTTGAAGAAAACACAGCCATGAAAGGATTATTTCAGACCTTTAATATAACACAGGCATAACAAATACTTCATACCTTTGAATAAAGCGCGGGCATGAAAGGATTATTTCAGATCTTTAATATAAACACAGGTATAAAAAATACTTTATACCTTTGAAGAAAACGCAGCCATGAAAGGGTTTTTTCTAGATTTTTAATATAACATAGGCATAGCAAATACTTCATACCTTTGAAGAAAACACAACCATGAAAGGATTATTTCATATCTTTAATATAAGCATAGGTAAAACAAATACTTCATGCCTTTGAAGAAAACGCAGGCATGAAATGATTATTTCAGATCTTTAATTTAAACACAGGTATACCAAATACTTCATACCTTTGAAGAAAATGCATCCATGAAAGGATTATTTCAGTTCTTTAATAGAAACACAGGTATAACAAATACTTCATACCTTTGAAGAAAATGCAACCATGAAAGGATTATCTCAGATCTTTAAGAAAAGGAAAGAATAAATAACTCTCCTGATCTTTAATGGAAACGCACTTATGAGAGGATTATTCCAGATCTTGATAAAAATGCAAGCATGCTTTTTTTACAAGTCACGGGTAACATCTCTAGATCCCAAAATGAATCGAACAAAGAATAGATCCAATGCAGGAAGCCATATCCTCATATCTAAAACACAGACAAGAACCCCTAAATGCAATCACGAGTTTCTTCATAGAAAGCAGAAAACGCAAACAAGAATCCCTTCGTAGAGATCCTATATCGTAAATAAATAATGTCGTAAGGAACAGATTCCCCACACGATGTGTAGAGAAATCCACCATATTTTTTCATTAAATCTGCCATCCTCAATGGTGAGGCGGTTTCCCCTATTTTCATTGTCAGGTAATCACCCTCGAGGCATGCGCCCAACCCAAACCCTCTTTTGGCCTTGCTACTATTTTTCTTTTAATACAAACTAAAAGATAATGTTTATTTTTAACACTTAGTAAATTATGTATAATGTATACACTAATAATACTTGCCTTGGCAATGTAATTAGTATCAATATGGAAAATAGCTTTTCATTTGTCATGAAAAGGTGATTTTCATGTCCCAAGGTAATTATTTTCATTTATCTGTTTATATAGAGGATTCTTAATATATATACCCTTTTTTCATGTATTTATAATTTCTTTTGAGTCATTAGTTTATATAAGGAATCCTCAACATATCTAAATATATCTTTGTACATGTATTTATGTACAGCATATAAGTCACTTCGCTGAATGCATTAAAATACTTTCTTCGCATTTTTGCGAGAATAATTCGTGTAGATAAACATTTAGGGAAAAAAATATCATTGATGGTAATTTCTTCAAGAGGAAGCTTTAAGCTTCTTTTTTAAAGTTCTAGGGAGGCCTCCTTGGCACTTGATGCCATAATTAAGTATTACGAAAATAAAATAAAATAAAATATATTTGCTTTGATAATAAAAAAAGGATCATATAGGCTGATTATTTGTTAACCAAATAATCATCCTATTTGCAACTTGATTTTAACTTAGGATGACACCTAAGGGCTTAGGTCATCATGGGAATCGTTATTCTTCTTCGAGTTCCCAAGGCTCCACTCGTCATTTTAAGTTTCCCCCTAGTGGATTCGTCTCCAATCATCGTTTTAGTCGTGCAAAGCTTTCATCCTCCTAACATTATCAATTTCATCCACAATTTGATGAAGCTAGGATTAGTACTTATAGTGCCTTATACTTACACTTGGTGTTTTTTGGTCGCGTACAAAGGGGATGTTACATTGAGTAACAAACCCCTAACCTGGGATAATCTCAAAAAACAAGGACGGAAAGGGTCGAGCTGGTGCATTTTATGTCATGTAGAATAGGAATCTGGCTCTCACTTGTTTGTTTCTTGTTATTATGCAGAAAATGTATGGAATACATCCATCAAAGAGATAAGAACACAAGATTCTCGTGTAGGTACTTCGCTGGATCAAAGATGCCTCTCACAGTGGGCAGACAGTTTGGTGCGTATCCTCAATGCATTCCCATCCTCCTTTATTTATGGAATATGGTGGGCATGCAATACATCAATATTCCATAACCCTCTAATACCTCATGAAGTGATGATGGCCCTTTTTGTGCAGTGTACCAAAGAACACAAGTCCAAGGAAAAAGTGCATAAGACTAAGAATATGGTACCTCCGACCATCAATAAGGAAACTCCTTGGGCTTACTTTGATGGAGCTAGCCAAGGAGACCCTCCTATTGGAGGTTCAGGAGGAGTTCTATATCTTTCAAAGACACACAAGGCACAGTTGAAGTATGCCACAGGTCATTGTTCAAACAGCAAAGTAGAGCTAGCATCCATGCATGCGATAATTGAATTGGATGTATAAAGAAACATCACTAGCCTTCATGTTTATGGGGATTCCAAAATGGTAGTGGGTTGGATCAACAACAAAATTCATATCAAAGTAGCACATTTGCAGCAACTTCTAAAATTCATAGGAAGGTTTGTGAATTTCTTCTCATTCCTATGAATAACACATGTGCATAGGGAATTGAACACAGAGGCAAACTATCTATCCAAAATCGCAATACTGATAGAACCAGTATAGACAGTGATCGAAGAAGTATGGGAAGGACAGCAGGATGTAAAAGTTCCAAGCAAAAGTATTCAAGATTCTTGTCTTTTTTTATCTAATATAATGTATAAATATTCGACGGAAATGTAATTGTGCATCTCTTTTTGAAGCAAATGAGGAAAAGATCCTAGAAAGGAATGAAATCTTAATGTAATTCCTACAAGGATAGTCCATGATCATACTTTTTTGTGTAATTGATATTTTCCAATTGGAATATATATATATATATATATACTAATGCTTAAACTTGTACTAAGACTAATCAAAGGACTTAATGTTGAATATTGTTTCTCATGCCATGCTTTATACAAATGTTAAACCTTAGTGCTATGTTGGCTCCATGTGTCATTTGTCCCCACCCATCCAGTTCATCCATGATTGATTCTCATTCTATGACTTTGGTTTGATTGAGATCTATGATATTGAATATCACTTTCCTCACTTTTACCCTTATGCATGATGGATCCCATGTTGTTTTATGTCTTGGCTCTGAGTTGTGCAACAAAACTTGTAGATGCCTTGATCCTTCCAGTCCTAGAGAAGCTGCTGGTGTTGGTTCCTGAGCTTAGGCGAGTTAGGTTTTTAAGCCTTAACCTCTTTGGTCGGTTGCCCCGGATGTTTGGTCTCGATTGTGGATATTCCCCCTGGTTTCCAAAAGAGTGTAAGCTAAATCTCGAAGCAATATGTATACCATCATTACATGCATTATGTGCTATAAGTTCTATCTGTTGAAATGCAAAGCCCTCAAATAAATGCAAACTGTGTCTCTAGACACAACTCAAGAAAGGGCTATAAACTAAAATTGTGAAAGGCCTAAAAGCAATGGATAAATAAATGAAAAATATAAATATTGTTGGCCATATTGAAATGTAATGATTAATTCCTCATGGATTCTGTGATTTTTTACGTGAAATGGGGCAAGGGACCACTAATTCACAATGTCCCCTAGGATCTCTTCACTATAGTTTCTTGTGTACTCAATGCAAGGGTCCTAGTAAAGATCCTCACAGAGCTTGTTTACTATCTTGGATGCGAGCCGTAGACATGTCGTTAGAGTTTAATGGGCTCTTTTCATATCATCTCATCCACTTGTGAGACACCACCATCCCCTTTTGTTTATCTTTCATATATATGTCACTATGGTCGGGTGTAATTGTCATCATTTTGAGAAATCATATGGTCAAATTTAGCTATAAGTCATCTCCTTTTTCCTTAAGTCTTGTTCTCCACCCTCACCCAACATAAGAAAACTATTTAAACTTTGTAAGCATGGCATGCACAAAAGACTTCCAGAAGGTGCTAAGATCTTTCAAAAGCATAGGTATATCTTACTTATTATTATTATTGGTGTCACTATGATTATGAATAACATGATTTATGTTGGGTTTTGATATACACCATTAGATAATTACTTACCTTAGATGCATGTAGGATCATATTGGTACAGTATCTCACCTTCATTTTGGGTACTTCGACCTAGTCAACCCAGTTGACCAAGCCAAACATGGTTCCCAAGGAAGTGACTCAAAAAATAACAATGCTTATATTTTCTCCATACATACCCAGAACCAATACAATGGTTTTCGTTTGGAGATTTTGGCCCTATATCTCATGATCAGTGATTATTATCACTTTATTATTGGCCAAATGATCAAATTTTATTACAGATTGCAGACTTTGTAGTTCTCCTAGAGCATTGCAGTGTTCCAGAGGGTATGAGTAGTCACTTGTACCATTATACTATGTCTCCATACACTTATATGTAGTAATTTTTTCCCATCTCTCATCCTGAACAAATTTATGATGATTATCATTATTTTCAGAGGATGTACCACTAAAAAATGAACTAGGAAATCACTGAAAAATTGATTTGGATTGTATGCTCAAGGAAATGGCAAGGGTATTTCTGTGGATGATTTATTATGGATCTATGGACATATTTGCATCAGTTTTAGTTAGTTTGATGTTCAGGGTTATTTTCTTGGCTCTCTTAGGGAGGATGTTCCCCATATGATGAAATTGGACAAAATAGCCAAAATAAAAGTGTGTAAATCAAGTTGCATATTTAGAAATATGTATGGGGGGACCCCCTAATGACTCCCATATCTCCTAAGTGTCAAACTTGCAAAAATAATGATCTATCATGTTGTAAAAATGGGCTTTATAAGGTAATTCGCCCTCTCTTGGCTTAGTCATGTTGATCCATGTATTGATCCATGTAAAAGTGATCTCCACCGTTCATGATATTTTAATCTCAACTGTTGGATGAAAAAGTAAGTTAGGATTTGTGTCTCTCAAAATCTATATAAAGAAGAGACCCCCCTCATTGTATCCCATCAAGAAATTTGGCTCTTGGCTATTGGAATAGAGAAAATATTTTAAGAGAAATCTTTTGTCTTCTTTGTCATAGATTGTTCTTGTGTTTGATTTAAAAATTATTTCCAGAGGTGTTCCAATTAATTTATGCTTGTTCCAAAAATATTCTTGTGAGGGTCGTGTTGTTTGCAGGAAGGCATTTTTTTTGGACTTTTTTATGAGAGACCCAACTCTCTCCATCCGAAAACACTAGAAATTAGGGGGTTTTCTAATGCGTCTTTGATCATTGGTTATGCTTTATGATTTGTCTTACATTCATAGTTTCTTTTTATGTGGATCAATTATAAATTGGCATAGGTTTCTCTTGCAGGAAGAAGAATGCACCAACTCAACCTGGGTAATTCGATTTAGCTTTGAACTTCATCAAATTAATTTGGAATTGTGACAAACCGGGGTAAAGTGTCATTTCACTTTGCATCTACAATATTTCCAGGTATTTTTACTAGTATTTATTTTGTTTTAGTTTCCAATGCACCCACTGAATAATTAAAACCTTCAAAAAATTATCTTGGTCATTCTGTAAGGACTTTTGGCGAACAATTTCTAGGTTATTTCAATATTCCCTAGAGCTATGTGGGTTTTCAAAAACATCATCATTATGGACTCCATATACCCTATGGGAAAGGCACTGTTCTTGGGGAAAATTACCCTCCTATGGTTTTCAACTAATTTTCCTGCTTTATGATCCATATTTTGGCTTGTGCTTTATATATTTTCAAATCCATCTTCAAGCCATATTAATAAAGTTTTAGATTTTCTTAATTTTTCATCAAACTCATCATAATGGGCATACTCTCATTTTTTTACCTTCAATCCCCCTAGGGTAGTGAATTTGATCATTTACACTAGCAATTACTACCTATATCTACACAATAATTATATGGTCACCAAATATAAACATTTTGGGCCATATTTCCATTATCCAAATCTTATAGTCCAAAACATCCTTATCGGTGGCTATCTTCCTCGAATCTAGGCTTTCTCTAGCTACTGTCCTTACGTACTTTGTTGCTACAGTTTGATATGGTGTGTTGTATTTAGGTCTTTCCTTCTAGGTTATATCAGGGTCTCTCCATTTTTCACTTTGTGTATCAGTGGCATAAATTGAAGGGTTTCTTAACTGACGTGAGAACCAATCCATATCTGGGGGTTGGGAAACTCGTAGTTCACCTCTTTAGTTTCTTGTCCCCTCTACTGTCTTGAATAGGATATCATTTGTGGGGAAACTACAAGTTGTGAGATAATAGGCTCATCCCAAGCCACTTCATCCATAGATTTTCTTCACACCAAGCGTAATCTAAAAAGACTGACAAATATTCATTACTTCCTTTGCTTCTCTCTATACATCTTGTTTTTCCTTCTGCATTTGTTCAACAAGTTCAAAATTGATTTGCTCTGAAGTTTCAACTCTTTTCCCTCACATCACCTGTCACACCCGCTCATGGATCAAGTGGATGGTTCCTGTAACTTGATATGCTTCTTCCTAAAGTTCTACAACACTTTATGTTAGTCTTTGTTGTTATGTCCACAATTTAGCAACATGTTGTTCTAATGTTTTAAAGTCAGCAGCCTTGCTCATCTTCTCAACCAGCGGAAATTTCTTCAGATCATTTCTTAACTCATTCAAATTTGCTTTTGTGTTATGAAGCTGCTATGTAACTTGCTCCAACTCTGCATCATCCATTAAGGCTTCCCATGACTGAGAAACATGTTCATATGTTTTTGTACAAAGTGCCTCAGCATCCTGAATCTCTTGAGCATTTTCCTTTCCTGTCTTTGTTTCCTCTTCCAGTACCTCAGGTTGTGTACTTGGAGTCATCTTTGTTTGTAATTATGATATTTTTTTGCAAAGGTCAAAAAATACTTGCCCAAGTTGAAAAAATTTGGCCTCTAGGAGCATTTCAGTCAGAATTCCATCCTCATATAATTCATGGCAGTAAAGCGTGATAGCTTGCTCCAATCTTTGCATGTCATCCTGCCATCTCTATGATTTTTTCTCTATCTCTTTTTCTTTGTTTTTTATCAATGCGAAAATATCCCTTGAATTTTTAAGCTTCTTAAACATTGCATGCTCTCTTGTACTCATCTCTTCTAATGCAGCTTGTTGAATCATATGTGGTGCATACATAGGAATTACAAAAAAATAGACACTTACATGACCAATGTCTTTGATCATGGAATTATGCTTTAGCATGCCCAAATAAAGTGCATCGGCAGACACCTGAACCTTCATGTGGTGTTGTGGTGGTGGTATTTCAACAGTTCGATCCTAAAAAGGACCATCTTCTTCCTACGACTCGATTGGAAAGGTTTCTTACATGATCATTCTTCTTACTTCTTTTACTGTGACACAAAAAGTGTGCAGTAAATTTGTGATGCTTCCGACCAAGTAGGTATTCCTCTCATAAATCTTCTTATAATTCTCATTGGAAACTTCCTCCATCCGATCAGCAATGAGGTTGTATTCATCATTGGTAAGGCCAACTATTCCAGATGTTTTATCGGCCTTCCTCTTCTTATGACTCCTCTTTGATTATTCAGATATTTTATGCTTATCCTCCAGTTATGGATCAGTTGAGGTTCAGATAGACTATTCTTTACTTTCATAGGAGGATATTTTTAGGATTTCTTCTCCTTGTTGATATCGTCCATAGTTTCTTGATATCCCATTCTTCCCCATTTCATCCTCAGCAGATATTTGATCATTTGCGATAGGTCGTCTCCACTATTTGGGCCATTCCCGAAATATTCCCTCAGTATCTTCTTATGTTATTCAAACCCAACATCCAACCATTGATTATAAGGGTATTTTGTGGCTACAAATAAATATGGTGCTCCCCGATAGAAAATATTATAATATTGCAGAACCTCTGGACAGTCTCTACAGCAATCCTTGCTTGGTTCCCAATGTGATGCCTTAGTGCATTAGCATGTAGGTAAAACTCAATGTTATTTTCCTTCTATCAGCACAAATTTTCCTTTTCATACCAGAGGTTCTGGTATCATGCCCCTCAACATGGAACAAGAACGTCCACCTCTTAATAGTTTGGTGGCTCAGCCCATGAAACACATGAGACCAAAATTAATAGCCATGCCTAATGAAGGGGGTTGCCTTTCTCCTAGGCATCGATGGACTCTGCTAACAACTCATTCAGTAGGTAATTCAACCAATTCATCTGGACACCCACACCACACTTCTCTACTGCAACAATGGTTCTTAAAGTACATTAGTTTGATCACATCTTTTAAGAAACTTGCTTAATAAAACTTTTGCTATGATTGGAACAACAATATCATTGATAGAGGCAGTGGAAAATTCTCTCTTATCTCTAGCTATATCGTATTTCTCCTTCATCTAGGTGGCTAGGCCCAAGTCCTGATCCTTTCCAGCAAAGAACGACGTTGGATGGACTCCTATAAGATGCGGTGCATTTAGTGAAGCTATCAGGTCGATGCCCATGGAAATTCATCGAACCAACCAAAGGAAACCTCCATGAAAGTAAACCAGCAATCGCTTTACACACATATTTACTTCTATGGTGTGACCAAAATGGGGCATGTGTGTCACTAATAGTATGCCCGACTTAGTGAATCCACTTTCCCAGTCCATTGGAACAAGGTGAATCGGTCCATCAGTTTCTCTCACAGAGGTCATTTACCATGACATGGCGAGTTCAGGAAACTTCCACAAATCATGTTCTATGAATCCCATCCTTTTCAAATTCGGAAGAATACTTGTCTTAACATGCATGCCTTTCGGAATGGATGGATTTACCAACAGATACTTGGAATTCTTATTGATATTTAAGCTAGGATCATCATCTTTCCTCAGGGGAATGTATCCAAGAAATATGATCACGGACCCAGATCCTAGTTCTTCAGAATCATGGGTCGCTTTAAATCTCTGTGGAGGAACAATTTTGTGGCCAATGCTCTTCTTTCTTGGTGGCATAACTGACTCTATTCGTCACACAACTTATGGGGATTCTTCAACAATGGGTGCATGGGAAGGAGCCTACATACCGTATTTTAAAATAATGCTAGTGCTTGATACAAAAATGAACATACTCAGTGAAACAAATTCATATTGGAAGGTGTTGCATATAGACGACTTGACTCAAATGTTTACTCAATTGGATACAAACAAATGAACAAACTTCCACACGAAGGTGGAAATAAGTTTTACGCATGTGGAAGTCCTTCGCTAACACGAATCTGCAATAAATGGAAAAGGTGGTGGTAATTCTATTACATGGGGCAATTGTTCCCATAATTTCACTAAACTTCCAAACATACCATCACTTCACTCATCATGACAACGAGTGATTATTATGCATTAATGGCAGATGTGACAAAAAAGCACACCGTCGAAATCTACAATTACTCAACTTATCATCCCTCCAACTCTCAATTGTGACAATATTTCCTCGTGCGACATACATATAGTCTGCAACATTATTTCATACTTGTGACATATCTCAAAACTTGGGATAAAATTAAAAGTTGTGACAACATTAAAACTTGCGACAACAACTGTATATTTTTATATTTTCACTTATCTTTTCAGTCAAGCAAAGTGCGGCTATCTTGATAAGGTTTTTTCCGACTTTCATTCACTAATCCTTTAAAAGGCGTACGATCTAACTTATTCAAATGAACCACACCTCCCTCAATGATACAGGTGACAACATAAGGTCCCATCCAGTGCGTTTGAATTTTTCCAGGACGCTTCAAAAATTTACTATCATACAGCAGGAAAAAATCACCAAACTAAAATTGCTTAAAGTTAATATGGTGGTCATGCCAAGCCTTCTGTCTCTCATTCTCAACTTTTTGATGATATCCTGTGACAAAGCTATCTTCTTCTAGTTGTATCAATTGCAAAAAAAAATCTTGTACTTCTCGAATACCCCCACACTCATGAATATGTATGTCACGCATAGCATCATCATCAAGGTCTATAGTTACACTATAATATTCCATCTAGTTCTAAACTGTCATGTTTCTATGAAGAAAATTTGATGTCAAAACCGAGATGTCTTAAAAAATATTGGTTCTTATAACTTGTAGATCAACATCAATCATTGGATTGTCATCAACAAAGCTAAAAGTATGCGTGAAACTGGTAGCTATATCTTCCAATTCTATAGTCTCTCATTAAATCTCAACTGACATGTACCAGTTTCTCGATATCATATCTAAAGAATGTAAAATTGATGAACCCATTCCTATCGTGGTGACGTCCTCCATGTCATGCGACAATTCCCAATATGCTTGATAGTATTCGTTAATCATGTATATTTTTTCCAACATATAACATATTCTCTCCAAATATAATCTCTAGCAGCTATCGACATTGATTCCATCCTGTAATAGATTCCTTATGAGCAACCCACCACCTCGTAGGCATAGCCTTCAATGCAACATTTGGTGCTAACAAATGTTGTGGTTCCAATACTTTTTCTTCGAACTCTATAAGAAATTTGTCCAAATTAGGAAATCCTTTATAGGTAGGTAAATCACATACCTAAGTACCTACTCGTCGAACAGATTTCATGATTCTTGCGCATTTTCACATCGACACTTCATGTAATCAATTCTGCCAATTCTCTAGAGCTTCTCTTGAATCTGACGTACATGAGGTAATACTTTGCCGGCTCAAATCACCATCTGATGTTAATTTAACATAATCATCCATTGCAAAGGAAATATTATAAATATTATCCAACTATCCTTCATGGCCCTTGAAAGTATCAATTGGGGCAATCACCACAACTTTGTATCTTTGAATACCAATTTCCTCTTATTAAAATTTGTGATTATTTGACTTTCAATAACCCAGTCGATCCCCAAACGTTTGGGATACAAATTCATATCATCAATAATGTCTATGACTTCAAAATCAACAAAGGTTGTTATTCCTTCCACTTCGACGGGAACCTATGGCAGTCGACCAATAGGCAAGACCTTTGACTGATAGGCTAAACATAGTTGAACATGAGACCATACTATTCTCAGCTTCCCCATACTTTCCTAGGTCTGTGTTTATAGAATGTTCACATCTGACCCTAAATGTAATATGATAAATTCCATATCATAATATTATATCTAGGCATTCATTCTTAACTCGTAGTCAGTTTTTGTCCTCTTACCAACATGGTTAACTTTCTTCTCTGGTCGCACACTTGGTTAAGGTTCTTAAATCAAAGACAATAATTCTACTACAACATCCTTATCTTCTATTAGTGCTAAACAAATTTTAAATAAATATTTTAACTTTCTTACCTTCTCTGTCGATTTCCTTTGGAGTAACTGTTAAAATCTTTGAGGCATTTCTAGGATTGGTCCATCATCTAATGCTGGAATAGTGGGAGATGTCGATGTCTGATTCCTATCGATAGACTCATCTCGTGTATCAAAGAAGACTCCTTTTTCTTTAAATACATCAAATAATACTTTATTTTGCATCACCGATTGAATCCCTAGATTTACGTAGGGTGCATCTTGATCTCCTCCAGTCACAACACCTCCTCTTGTTACACCAACAATATTAGGCTCTCAAGGTTCGATAGAAATATTCTGAATATTTTTATTTTCATTCTATGGTTGGTTTTGGTTTACTTGGTTTTTGGTCTTCCATTTAGCAACCAGCTATAGACACTCCTCGATAGTGTGGTCAAATGATTTACAACATGAACACGTCGTTTTGGGATTCGTACATTCTCTAGAAAATGTCTCGGTTGTCCACAATTATAACAAAAACTTGGCCCTTTCTATGACTAAATACTCCTCCTTTCCCTCATCTTTTAAAAGGAATTCCCCCCCCCCCCCATGGTTTAGGGTACTATGCTTGAGTCTTCTCTACTTGTATATATTCTTCATTCTTCATCATATATGTTTCGACCATATTTTCTTGTAGCAACTGGTATACTCTGCGGTCTTTTTTGTCATAACCCATAGATCAACAAAATTTACAATATAGGTTGGAAGGTGCACTTACTATTTTATGTAGATAAAATCATTCCTCCGACCGATGACCTCTTTTCTATAAAATTATACAACAAGGAATTCCTTGTGAATCTATCAGGTTCAGTGCTTCTAATGTAATATAATTCAAGAAGGATATACATGAATCCTTATGATGGCCTTCAGTTGTGTATCTTGTATAGCACACTTCTTATTGAATTTCTTTCCCTTTCTTGATATCATGTATTTTCAACATTGGAATTCCAAGATGTGACTACATTTGCATCATTCTCATGCCGGTTTCTCCAACTTTTTCTTCTTGACATATTTTTATTATGTCCTATCATGTGCTTTGAAGCACCACTATCAATAGGCCATGTATCTTCTCTAGGTACTACAAACCCAGAGAGTGCAGAGAATAGTACATATTCTTCTACATCTTCTTATTTTACTTGTTTCCTTCGAGGTCTTTCTTTTTCTTATTCTTAATCCTCCTCTTCATCTAGATGTGCATGATGTATTTTGTTGTTCTTCTTCTTCAATGGACACTCTCTAGAAAGGTGTCCTAACTTGTGACAATTATAACATTGATATTGGGAGTAGTCTTTCTTCTGACTGTTTTCTCTTTTCTTTTGAAACCTCTTGGGAGTTTGATACTCCATGTGACTTTCCTTCTTGAATATTAATTGTTTTCTTCCTCTTTTAGTATGGGTGGCTAGGGCTTGATCATCTTCTTTGAGTATATTTTATATGTTAGCTACTCTAGCTTCCTCTTGGTTGCAACCTTCCCATACAATGTCAAACTTCATACTTTCTTTTTCTGACACACATAGTCTATATGAATGAATCCCAAGGTCTAGTGAGACCATGAGAGCAGTCATAACTAGTTCATCTTCATCAAGGGAGTCTCCAATGGATTCTATTTTCTCCTTGAACTGGGAGACCCTTGTGAAGTAGTCTTGAATGGATTCTCCTTTACTCATCTTGGTACTCTTCCATTGATATCTCAAATTCATTTTTCTGTTGATGTTATTTCCTTCATACATTCTGGAAAGGGAATCATACATTTTCTTTGGTTTCTCTTTGGATGATACTTGAGGGATCAAGTGATCTTTGATAGAATCATCAATAATCCGCATTTCCTTGATTAGGTCCTTCTGGTGCTTTTCCTTAGCTTCATCTTCCTTTGGTTCTGCAACTTCTTCTTTTATGTATTTCTCAAGATAATTCTCTCTAAGAATGATACCAATCATATACTTCCATGCTCGTAAGTTTTGTATGCCTTCTAGCTTGTCCTCAAGCTTAGTGCTTCAAGCCATTTTATCCAGGAGGTCACTAAAAAACGAAATTCCTCAAAATGGAATACTGACCTTACCAGGAGATGTGCTTGGCTGGGGTGATTTGGTTAGTTCACTTGGTTTATGGATATTCCAAATATTTAGCCTTCAAAACTTGCTTCTGAGATTTCAGTTTCTACATATTTCTGGTTCTCTGGTTTTCTGTAGTTTTTTTCGTTCAAGACCAAACTAGGGTTTGGCTTTCCCAGAGATATAACCACTCAAAAACTTTGATCTAGGGCTCAATATATGTGCTCTAGGGAGGTGCAAATTTCTATGCAATCACATTTCCAAAATTCCAATTTTGACAGAAACCCTAATTTCTTGCCAGAGGGAGAGGAGAGAGATTTTCACCTTGTGAAATTCATTATATTCAGGCTAGCTCCAATACCATGTTAATATTTCATATGCTTAACTAGATATCATTAGTGTTTAATCCAATTTCACATCAATAACATATGAAGGGTCACTGAAAGAAACACAATCACAAGATAAACATAGATTTATCTTGGGAAACCCTCAAGGGGAAGAAAACCTAGGAAAAAATCCTCTATATAGATGAATAAGATAAAACCCCAAAACCAATGCTCCTTATCCTTGCTGATCTCTCTCTCTCTCTCTCTCTCTCTCTCTCTCTCTCTCTCTCTCTCTCTCTCTCTCTCGTATGCACTATACACAAGTGAGTGTGTGTGTTTAAATGAGGAACACAACTCCTCTATTTATACTCTTTCTTTCACTTTAATTTTACCCTAAAAATCGGCCCAAATAAACACTAGTACATATGGCTCAAAATTTCCATGAAATATTGCCACGAATAAGTTAAAAATGTAGTTTCCATGGATAAATTGATAAATATTTTGAAAATAAATTGTTCTAGCTCGCGATCATCGTCGCTACTGCAATGTAAATGATTGTTTGTCTGTATAGCGACGAAAGTTCATCTCTATTACGATGAATAAATACATCCGTCGCTACAACGATGGAACGCTAAACACTTGCAAATCAACAACCATCATAGTAATGGTCATTGACTTTTTCTTATTGTTGAAATTTGATCATTTTGCATTTTCGTTGAGAGAGAAACAAAGCAATGATATAAATGAGGTCATTCATAGAATAAGGTTTCCGACTTGGTTTGCGTCGAACATACAAAATATATTAATGAAAAAAGGTGATTTTGGTGATGTTAAAACTCATGACTGGCATACATACATTAATATAATTATTTACGTATATAATTTCCATTTATTACATATTTTTTAGTATTTGTTGTCTCTTATTTGGAAATTAAATAAATAATTATTTGTTTTTGTTACATTATGCTCTACCTCTATCTCTCCCAGATAGCTTTGACGACGACATAAAACAAGTTATATATGATCTTGGTAAATACATGAGGTAAGTAACAATTTATATGCATGAAAATGTTTCTTCACTTTGTTGCATAACTTATTGAGATATTGTGTTTTATAGATTGGAGATTTATTATAGATGCCTCAATCTTGTTTATCACTGTTGTTTTCTTGCATCATTTGTACATGGATTTCATCTAAAGAAATCCATAAAGAAGATATTAGGTATGGGAAGAGAGAAATTCCTCATCTAATGTGTGAATTGCAGATGTAATACCTCAGTTTTAACCCTGCTTGCATATATTGTAAATAATCTTGGTGCGGAGCTAAAGGCCAAGGCCCCACCATAGATTTGGTTATGTTGTGTTTCTGATTTGGAATGGTCACTGATGGTATATCGGGACATATGGCACATATTAAATGGTGGCATCATGTAAACAGGCATTTTAATTAAATAACCCAACTAGCTATGTTCGAGGCAACTAAATTGAGAAGGGGCATGATTTTCAAAAGATAAGGAAGGGGAATGTTGAACATTCAGTCATGGGGGAAGAGCCATGTGTCACCCCTCTCTTTTTCTCACCACCACCTTAGTTTTCTGTTGTTAGTGGGGACAACGATTTGCTGGCAAAAATACCACTCCTACACTCACGCCTGCACTCACTCTCCACGACGTGCCTTTTGGGTAGCGGATAGTCTACCCACTAGGGAGATCATGAGTCTGTCCATCTTCCATCACACTGGACGAAATTAAAGGAATCCACAATTCATTGTTGGGGGTTCGCCATTCCTTTCAGACATGGCTTGCTATTCATAAAAACGTTCTTCCTTAGTTCACGCAAAGTTTTTCATCTTTTTCCCATCAATTTCAGACTGCGTATGGTTCTATTATGTCCATCATTGGTTTGAGGCTGTGATTTTCTTGGATAGTTCGACGGATTGTGTTTTGTCTTTCCGTATAGAGTGGTAGTCTGTTCTTTCTCCCACTCCTCTGTCTATGCAAGTTCTACAGCGATTGTATTAAGGATCAATCGGGTGCTGTGAGTCCCTGCGCTGTGTGGTCAGTGGTTTCATCCACATTTCATTTTGGCTGTGTTTTTTTCCCCCTCACGCACAAATTGAGAATCACTTTCCTTTCCCATTGCTATCTGTTTAATTTCACCAACGATTGCCTTGAGGAATTGCTATGGGTTCATAGTTGTTGTGGGTTGTTGTTTGCCACAATGGATTGACTTGTTTTTTCCCTGTAAAAGCTTGAATAGTTGTTTGGATGCTTGCATGTAGTGGTTTTGTCCTCGGACTGCATTGGAGTGGTGAATGAGGGCCTAAGGTGCTTGAGAAACTTAGTGGACTGAGAACCATACAAATATAGCTATTGAGTTGGCTTCCTTCTCCACAACCCCTGAATAGCACTAGAAGGGAGATCAGGGTCTGAGGAACTGCGTTGCAGAGAAAGGGATGATTTCCTTGTGTTGGTTGTGTGTGGGTATTCTAGAAGACAGACTGGTTATGGTGTTGGTGTTTGTAGCTCTTTAATGAGCTCACCGGCTTAGCGTTAGCCTTTCCCAGCTCCTGGATGGCCTGATAAACCCAACTTTGTTGGCTTGGCTAATTCGTTGTTTGCCTGATAAACCCAACTATGTTGGCTTAGCTGAACTGTGTACCCTTGTGGTGTTGTTATCCATGGCTATGTGTAAGTCTGTTTAGTTCCTTATTCCTTGGGGAATCATGCCCGGCTCAGGGGTGGCATCGTTTTTGAGAGATTAAAGAGCATGCAAGCCTACAGCTGGGTGGAACATTCCAGCGACGTAGTTGGTTGCAAAACAAGCTCTTTATAAGATAAGTATCCTTACCTAACTTGTGTCTGCAATCATATTTACTGTTAATGAATGCTAATATACATGTTAAATGCTGATCAGTATATGCATGAAGTGTCTATTGATATTTTTTGCTTCTATTGTGTATAATGAATGGTTATGCTTCATTATATGTTTTATGATTTAAAGTATCATGCTTCAGCATTATATGTATATGTATGTTCATGTTCATGGGGCTAGATCCCCGGATGATTGACGTATAGTAGCATCCTCTTTACCGGTCGGAGGGTTGGGGACGTTACAATGTGGTATCAGAGCTCTGGTTACAGCATGGGCCTGAATGGGCCATGACAGATCAGATAGCAGAAGCAGGTTACCTTCTACCCAGCAGTAATCAAAAAATTATGACAGAAAGACCTCAACTTCAAAATTTTCTAAGTGCTAGAACTATCGGCCGATCGGATCACTTAGTGGGAAGGCCACCCAACGGATAGTTGATCCGACGGTCGATGCGGTGGAAAAATTTCGGAAAATTTTTTAAGTGTTTGGCCATCAGCACATCGGGACACTTAGATGGATGGATCATCGATGCTTAGTCGATTGACCACTGCCATTGCAGATGGCTAGACCACTACGCCTCCGATGGGTAGAGCCTTTGACCGCTAATGGTGCAAGATTTCAAAAATTTTCTAAGTGTTGACTTCGTCGTCCATTGGAGCATGTTAGTAGTGTGCATCGCCGATGAACAGTGGAAGGTATTAGATGATTTGCGTCATCGTTGCGGGTAGCAAGAAGACTATCCTTCCGACGGATAGAGCCTACGACCGCCGACGCCGTAAAGAAAGTTTAAAAAAATTTCTAAGGCCCAAAATCATCATCCATCGAAAGAAGATAGTGTTTCGTGCGTCCGTCGTTGTGGAAGCCTAGAGCACTAGTCTTCTGACAGAGAGAAGCTCCGACTACCGATGCCGGTCAAAATCAGTTCATCGATCAGAAAGCATTAGCGGACTGGACCGTCGATCAGGAAAGGATCAAAGATTATGATCCATCATTGCGGCTGCTGATCGAACTAACCCACCAATGTTTTAGTCTTCCACTCGTCGATGCCAAGGTGTTAGTGGATTATGGAGCCGACAGAGTCAGCGGAAGATAGAGGAAATTTTCGCTAACAGAAGAAGAAAATTCAAATTTTCTCTAAGGCACGAGATCATCGGCCACCAGGAAATGTTAGTGGATCAGATCGCCGAGAAAAAAAAGTTCAATGAAGGTGACCCGCCATTGCGGTTGTTTAGTCAACTATCCCTCTGACGCTGTAGTGATTAGTGCTTCCGACAGCCGATGAGAAGAAAATTTGAAAATTTTGTTTTAGTGTAAGGATGTCGGAAAGTTATTTGAGAATGGTAAAGGTTTGAGAGCTGCCATTGTGGCATTCTAAGACACTATCTCCCCAATGGTTAGTAGTTCTGACAGCTGATAATGTCCATGGGACCCGCAGATAAATCGCTTTCTGCCATTGCGGCTGCCTAGGAGACTAGTCGTCCGATGTAATATCGTAGTCGATCACTAACACACAAAGGAGGTAAGTTTCCATTTGGATCGCCGCAACGACAGGAAAGGTAGTGACTTGGATCATCGGTGTGCAGGGATAGTTCTTCCAACTACCAATAGGCTGGTGGCCATGGAAGATATAGGAGGTTTATTGGCTGCCGTTGTGGAAGCCGAGACGACTAGCCACCCGATGTACAAGACACCTGACCACTGATGCAGCGCGTAAGCTAGTTTCCATCGCTGATTCGGTTCAGAAAGTTGGATGCGGATCCGACGCAGCGAAAGGGAATAGACCAAGGAATCGTCGATGAAGACGTGGGATCAGAGTAAAAACTTTGAAAAGTTGAAAAAGCATCAAAAATTTGTTAATGATCGGATCGTCGATCGGAAGCTCATCCAGCTTGCCCGCGGGAACGGTAGGAAGATCATTTTCCACTGTTGTGGCTTCTCAAAGGACTACGCACCCAATGCACAGTCAACTTGGTCGCTGATGCAAATCGGAAGTGTAGTCATTTTGACCACTGTAGAATCAGAAGAATAGCTGGGATGAGGTTCAATTTGGGGCCTAAGGAATTTAGGTTTTTCAGAAGAATTTCTCAGTAGTTTTTCGAGCAGTTTTCGACTGTCTTTCAGTCAATTTTCAGTAGATTTCAGCAATTTACCGTCCATGCTCATAGAGCTTAATATGAAATAGGGAAAATTATATGTTTTAGCATAATTGTTGTTTTATGAGTTTCCAGAAGAAAAGGTAAGTAATTTTGATTTATATTAATATTATGCATCTAACAATTTGTTACTAACACATTTGCAGAACTTTAGATAACTTCCAAGAGCAATACTCCAGAAAGAACAGTGTGGTAAAGAAAGAGGTGGTTCATTCATGAGAACCCATGATGGGTATGATGCTCGGGATTCTTACAAGTGAGCAGAAGATGCCATGGGAGAAAATGTTCATAATGGAAATGATGACATAGAGTCTAATGGAAGGAGATTCTAGGGGACACTGTCCAAGGTCGCAACCACCATGAGAAGGTTGGTTAAAGCCCAGGAAGAGTAGCATCAGTTGAATTCTGCTATATTGTAGAGTTTGACAGATTTACAGAAAAAAATAGATTCTAGACAAGGTACATCAAGACCAGAAGGCAGTAAGAGCAGAACTAGGAGAAGAAGAAGGACTTCCAGTGGATCATCTGACTCTGAAGAATCCAGTGGAGATACAAGTTCATCTTCTCATAAAAGGAAAAGAAGAAGGCACCATAGGGATCACACTCGAGATGAATTTAGGAAATCTAAACCTCCTACATTTGATGGTGAGATAAAGACGGGACAAGAAGCTGAAGCTTGGCTTCTTGGGATCAAGAAGTACTTTCAGGTGCAGGATTATTCAGGAAACATGAAGGCACGAGTTGCCATATTCAATCTGAATGGAAGGGCATCCATTTGGTGGGAACACATCAAGTAGGTAAAGAATATCAATGAAAGGAAACTGAAGTGGAAACAGTTCAAGAAGTATTTCAAGAAGAAATACCTTTCTGATAGGTATTATGATGACAAGATCAAGGAGTTCCATGAGCTGAGATTGGGACAGCAAACCATGGATGAATATGCAAATAAATTCTTGGAATTGTTGAGGTATGTCTGGTACATCAGAGATGAAAAAGTAAAAATCCAGCGGTTTCTAAGTGGATTGCCTCAAGGCTACAAAGATAGGATTGAGTTCTATGAGCCGAGAACTCTCGAAGAAGCAATAACAAAGGCTAAATATTGCTATGAGCAAAGCAAAGATAAACCTGATTACCATAAGTCATGGAAGGACAAGAAGAATGAAAAGTTTGACCAAAGAAAGAAAGGTTTCAAATCTTCTAGATTCAGGAATCAGCAGAAGCAGCCATCCCAAGCTGCGAATAATCTCGTTGGAGTGACAGGTGGAAATCCTAAAGAGCCACAACAGAATAAAAGTCCACTCAAATGTTGCAAATGTGAAGGACCTCACTTGTGCAGATATTCTCCCCTCAATAATGAAAGTGCAAGGCCAGCTTATAACATTCAGGGAGCAGAAACAGTGAGTCAAGTAGCAAGGGCAGTCCCTAGAATTTATGCAGCACAGGAGGACCACCAGGAAGATCATCAGTCAACTGTGGTTAAAGTTGCAGGTAAGATTGTTGAACAATATGTTTCTATTTTGATTGACCCTGGTTCTACTCACAGTTATATCACTCCTAGGGTAGTGTAGAGTTGTGCTTTTAAGAAGGTAAAGCATATAAAATCTTGGTTAGTTCAGCTAGCCACTGGGACTAAGAGAAAATTTAGTGACATGGTAGAGAAATGCCCATTAGTCATGAATGGATTGAACACTTGTGTAGATCTGAATGTTTTACCGCTTGTTTCCTATGATGTTCTCATTGGAATGGATTGGTTAGAATATCACAGAGTGAAGCTTGACTGCGATAAAAATACTTTTGAATGCACATATGAAGAAGGAAACCCAGTAGTTGTGAAAGGTATTCCAAAGGTAATTTCAGTAAGGAAAGTTTCAGCAATGTAGTTGAAGAAGTTCTGTAGGAAAGGCTTCCAGCTGTATGCAGCTCATATTCTAGAACCAATAGGAGATGAAACTCCTAGGTTGGAGGACTATCAGGTGTTACAAGAATTCAAGGATGTATTCCCTGATGAGATTCCAAGACTTCCTCCAAAGAGGGACATTGATTTCACCATTGAACTTGTGCCAGGAGTAGCACCAGTGTCCAAGACACCTTGCAGGATGAGTACACCGGAGATGCTAGAGTTGAAGATGCAACTACAAGAGTTGTTGGAAAAGAATTATATCCAATCGAGTGTGTCTCCTTGGGGAGCACTGGTTCTATTTGTGAAGAATAAAGATGGTACACTCAGATTATGTATTGATTAGAGATACTTGAACAAGGTTACTATGAAGAATAAATACCCTTTGCCTAGGATTGATGACCTCTTTGATCAAATGAGAGGAGCAAAGGTGTTTTCCAAGATTGACTTGAGGTATGGTTACCATCAGGTGAGAATCAAGGATGAAGACATTCATAAGACAACCTTCAGGATAAGGTATGGACATTATGAGTTTGTAGTGGTACCATTTGGTCTCACAAATGCACCAGCCACATTTATGTGCCTTATGAACAGTGTCTTCAGTAAGTATTTGGACAAGTTTGTTCTTGTTTTCCTTGATGACATTCTTGTTTATTCTAAGAATGAGGAAGAGCATGAAGAGCACTTGAGACTGACATTGCAAGTGCTCAGGGAACATCAATTGTATGCAAAGTTGAGTAAATGTGACTTCTACAGGGGTAGAATTCAGCACTTGGGTCACATTATCTCAAAAGAGGGTATATCAGTAGACCCTGAAAAGATTGAAGCCATTATGAATTGGCCTACTCCAAGAAATGTGACGGATGTAAGATATTTTATGGGACTTGCAAGATACTACAGGAGATTCATCGAAGGATTTTCCAAGGTTACACATGCCATCACTTCTTTGCAAAAGAAGGGGATGAAGTTCGAATGGACTTCGAAGTGTGAAGAAAGCTTCCAGCGGTTGAAGAATATTCTCACCAGTGCACCAATATTGAAGGTTGCAGACCCAGAGAAATATTTTGTGGTATGTACCGATGCATGTGGACAAGGGCTTGGAGGAGTCCTTATGCAGGACAACCACGTGATATGTTATGAGTTGAGAAAGTTGAAGGAGCATGAGAAGAACTATGCCACTCATGATCTAGAGCTTGCAGCCATAGTACATGCTCTCAAGATGTGGAGACATTACTTGATGGGTAGAATATTTGAACTCAGGACAGATCACTGTGGCCTAAAGTATTTGTTTCATCAGCCTACTCTGAATGCTAGGCAAGTGAGATGGCTGGAATTTCTATGTGAGTTTGATTTTGAAATCAAGCACATAAAAGGAAAATAGAATAGGGTAGCTGATGCACTCAGCGGGAAGGTACAAGAAATGCATGGGGCATCTCTTAGTATTTGCCAATCATAATTGAGGCAGCAGATTGTTAATCATGTTGCCGGAGATGAATTGTATCAGCAGGTAAAAGACAAATTGCAGCAGCAAAGTCTTGAGAAGAGGTATGAGGGATATAAATCGGAAGAAGATGGACTTCTCACTTTTAAAGGCAGAATTTATACTCCTAAAGTAGCAGGTTTGAGGAGAATTGTTATGGATGAAATCCATCAAGCTCCATATTTTGGTCACCCAGGATATCAGAAGACAATTTCTACAGCTAGAAGGCAGTACTTTTGGCCAGGTATGAAAAAGGACATGACTGAATACATTTCAAGGTGCATGAAATGTCAACAGGTAAAGGTTGAGCATCAATATCCAGCATGTTTGTTGCATCCTTTGCCAGTTCCGGAATGGAAATGGGAAGTTATATCCATGGATTTTATTACAGGATTGCCGATGACTTGGAGACAACATGATTCCATCATGGTTGTAGTAGACAAGTTGACAAAGGTAGCACATTTTATACCAGTGAAGTCTACGCATAAGACTGATGACATTGCAAAGATTTTCATGAAGGAGATTTTCAAATTGCATGGATTGACAAAGGCAATAGTTTCTAACAGAGATGTCAAGTTCACTTCCAATTTTTGGAAGGGGTTGTTTGCAGATTTGGGTATAAAGTTAAAATTCAGCACTGCATACCATCCTCAAATAGATGGGCAGACAGAAAGAGTTAATCAGGTGCTTGAAGATATGTTTCACATGTATGTGATGGACAAACCAACCAAGTGGGAAGATTACTTACACTTGGTATATTTTTCTTACAACAATGGACAACAGGCATCCTTGGGGATGAGTCTGTATGAATCTTTGTATGGTAGAAGGTGCAGGACACCAGTGACATGGGATAACTCGGTGAATAGAGTTGTGCTTGGACCAGAATTGCTCAAGGAAATGGAGCAAGAGGTTGTAAATATTAGGCAGAATCTAAAAGCAGCAAAGGACAGACAGAAAAGCTATGTAGATAAGCATAGGATGAACAGATATTTTAGTGTTGGGGATCATGTTTACCTCAGAGTGAAGGCAAAGAAAAGTTCCTTGAAGCTTGGAAGTTGTGCCAAGATGTCACCTAGATATTGTGGGCCATTTGAAGTGCTTGAAAGAATAGGGCCTATTGCATATAGACTTGCATTGCCTTCTAGTACTAGAGCTCATAATGTTTTTCATGTTTTTTTGCTTAAGAAATATGTACATGATCCTAACCATGTGATAAATTGGGATGTGATTCAAGTGGAAACCGAGGGAGAGTTCCAAATCGAGCCAATGCGCATCCTTGACAGGAATATCACAATGCTCCGAAACTGAGCCATAGGGTAGGTAAAGGTGCAATGGTTGCACTACGGACCTGAAGAGGCTACGTGGGAGCTAGAGGATGCCATGGGATTGGCACATCCATTTTTGTTCAATCCTGCAGAACACTGAGGTGGTACCAATGTAGCACTTTTGTTCAAATTTTGTAAAGCACTGAGGACAATGCTGTTGAAGGGGGAGGGGAATGTAATACCCCAATTTTAACCCCACTTGCATATATTGTATATAATCTTAGTGCGGAGCTAAAGGCCAAGGCCCCACCATAGATTTGGTTATGTTGTGTTTCTGATTTGGAATGGTCACCAATGGTATATCGGGACATACGGCACATGTTCAATGGTGGCATCATGTAAACATGCATTTTAATTAAATAACCCAAACAGATATGTTCATGGCAACTAAATTGAGAAGGGGCATGATTTCCAAAAGATAAGGAAGGGGAATATTGAACATTGATTCAAGGGGGAAGAGCCATGTGTCACCCCTCTCTTTTTCTCACCACCACCTTAGTTTTCTGTTGTTAGTGGGGACAGTGATTTGCTGGGAAAAATACCACTCCTACACGCATGCCTGCGCTCACTCTCAACGACGTGCATTTTGGGTAGCGGATGGTTTGCCCACTAGGGAGATCGCGAGTCTGTCCATCTTCCATCACGCTGAGCGAAATTAAAGGAATCCAAAATTAATTGTTGGGGGTTCTCCATTCCTTTCAAACATGACTTGCTATTTAGAAAAAAGTTCTTCCTCTATTCACACAGAGTTTTGCATCTTTTTCCCATCAATTTCAGACTGCGTATGGTTCTGTTATGTCCATTGTTGGTTTGAGGCTGTGATTTTCTTGGATAGTTCAATGGATTGCATTTTGTCTTTCTGTATAGAGTGGTAGTCTCTTATTTCTCCCACTCCTCTGCCTGTGCAAGTTCTACAGCAATTGTATTAAGGATCAACCGAGTGATGTGAGTCCCTGCGCTGTGTGGTCGGTGGTTTCATCCACATTTCATTTTGGCTGTGTCTTTTTCCCCCTCACGCACAGACTGAGAATCGTTTTCCTTTCCCATTGCTATCTATGTAATTTATCCAGCGATTTACTTGAGGAATTGTTGTGGGTTCATAGTTGTTGTGGGATGTTGTTTTCCACAATGGATTGACTATGTTTTTTCCCTGTAAAAGCTTGAATTGTTGTTTGGTTGCTTGCATGCAGTGGTTTTGTCCTTGGACTGCATTGGAGTGGTGAAAGAGGGCCTAAGGTGCTTGAGAAACCTGGTGGACTGAGAACAACACAGATAGAGCTACTAAGCTGGCTTCCTTCTCCACAACCCCTAAATAGCACTGGAATGGAGATCAGGGTCTGAGGGACTGTGTTGCAGAGAAAGGGCTGATTTCCTTGTGTTGGGTGTGTGTGGGTGTTCTAGAAGCTAGACTGGTTCTAGTGTTGGTGTATGTAGCTCTTCAATGAGCTCACCAGCTTAGTGTTAGCCTTTCCTAGCTCCTGAATGGCCTGATAAACCCAACTTTGTTGGCTTGGCTAATCCATTGTTCGCCTGATAAACCCAACTGTGTTGGCTTGGTTGAACTGTGTACCCTTGTGGTGTTGTTATCCATGGCTATGTGTAAGTATGTTTAGTTCCTTATTCCTTGGGGAATCATGCCCGACTCGAGGGTGGCAGTGTTGCTGAGAGATTAAAGATCATGCAAGCCTATGGTTGGGTGGAACGTTGCAGCAACATAGTTGGTTGCGGAACAAGCTCTTTATAAGATAAGTATCCTTACCTAACTTGTGTCTACAATCATATTTACTATTAATGAATGCTGATATACATGTTAAATGTTGATCAGTATATGCATGAAGTGTTGATTGATATTTTTTTCTTTTGTTGTGTATAATGAATGGTTATGCTTTATGATATGTTTTATGATTTAAAGTATCATGCTTCAACATTATATGTATATGTATGTTCATGTTCATGGGGCTAGATCCCCGGATGATTGACGTATAGTAGCATCCTCTTCATTTTCGGAGGGTCAAGGACGTTACAGCAGAAGTATTTACCTCCAGTATTTTTCAATGCACAAGAACACTATCTCATACACCAAGTTGAGGAGATTTAATTATGTGGACCTGTACACATAAAATCAATGTGAATGGTGGAAAGGAATTTGAATTCATTGAAGGACTTTGTTAGATAAAGAGAATGTCCTAAGGTTTCTATTGTGCAGGGCTATATGGTATATCAATCCATGGTGTAAATTATTCAGTATGTTCCAAATTTAGCAAAAAATATCAATCTTCCTTGCATTTGGCACTTCAACTCCATTGACAAATTTAAAGGGGATTCTTGTTGGGGATAGGTAGAACAAGGAAAGTGAAAGGTAATTAGATGGTGTATATTTAATTTATTATACAAATAATTTTTAAATTTCATATATATCTTACTCATGTAATTTTTATTGTTCCATCAGTATTTTAAGATAAACTTAATTTCCTTTAATTATAGCTAATTTGCAATTCTTAATTGTTATTTTTCGTATAGTTGGTCGTGTGTGGGATGCAGTACATTTATACATTGCAAAAAATCTTGATTGGTTGGAGGAATGGATAGAACGATGTCTATAATTATATGGTACCTTATCATGGGAAGGGGTGAGTAAATTGATTAAAACAGTGCATCGTCATCGAGAAGAATATCCTAGTGAACTTACACAAAGGGAAAATGATTTAGCATGTGGTTTAAAAGATAAAAAGGCAAGTATATTTTATACCTTGGTCATTTTTTTGTTGTTTCCCATTACATAAATGTATTTATTTAGTTTATTTCTTCTTATATATTAATTTAATGAGTCATGCATGATGCAGTTGATACACCACAAGGTTATGTGGTCCAATGGTCCTAAATTTTGCATCAAAAAATTTGGACGACAAGAAGAAAAAATCGATTGTGGGATAACTGCAGTTTTTCAAGTCAATAATGTTTCCTCTAGAAGTGACAAGAATCCAGAAGTATCAAAAATCAGGTATTATGGTTATTTGGAAGATATAATTGAGTGTGACTTTAACTCCTTTAAAATAGTATTGTTTGAGGCCAAATGGTACATGATATGAATTAATGAACTTGATCCTAAAAGGACTATTATTGAGCATGTCAATGGATTTACCATGGTTAATACAAAATCACTTGAGTTGGGTACAGAGCCTTATGCGCTTCCAAGTCAATGTGAGCAGATCTTTTACACATAGGTTCCAGATAAAGCAGGTTGGTTATATATTGTTAGATATGATCCAAGAGGAATATCAATCAAGTATAATCTAGAGGAAGAATACAATGTCGAAGAAGAAGATGATGCTGATCAGGACCAGTTGGCTGCCGCATATGTGTTGATGAAGAATCCAATGAAGAATTTTATCAATGTCCAAATGACGTAGCAGATGATTTTGTACTCAATGATGACATTGATTGATGAATTTATGATCATCAATGGTATCATCATCAGCAGCAGCAACATCATCAACATCAGCATAATCATCACCATCATCACCATATTCATCGTCATCGTCATCGACATCATAATCAACCTCATCCTCATCCTCATCCTCGTCATCGACAATTTTTTAATCATCATCGTCATAAATGTTATCATCGTCATCATCATCATCAATGTTATCATCATGATCATCATGTTTATTCTCATTAGAATAATATCAATCATCATTGTCATGTTCATCCTCATTATAATAATCACAACCATCATCATCTTCATCTTTATGATCATCAATGTTATCATAATCATCATCACCGCCGTCATCGTCGTCATCACCATCATCATCGTCTCCATCATCGTCGTCATCGACATCATTATCAACCTCATCCTCATCCTCAGCCTCATCATCGTCAATTTTATAATCATCATCATCATCAATGTTATCATCTTCATCATCATTATCATCATTTTCATACTCATTAGAATAATAGCAATCATCATTATCATGTTCATCCTCATTATAATAATTGCAACCATCATCATCTTCATCTTTATGATCATCAATGCTATCATATTCATCATCGTCATCGTCATCATCATCATCATCATCATCATCAATGCTATCATATTCATCATCGTCATCATCATCATCATGACCATCATCATCATCGTCGACATCATAATCAACCTCATCCTCATCATCGTCAATGTTAAAATCATCACCGTCATCAACGTTATCATCATCATCATCGTCATCAATGTTATCATCTTCATCATCATGATCATCATGTTCATACTCCTTAGAATAATAGTAATCATCATCATCATGTTCATCCTAATTATAATAATCACAACCATCATCATATTCATCTTTATGATCATCAATGCTATCACAATCATCATCATCATCACACTAGTACATATGGCTCAAAATTCCCACGGAAGTTTGCCACAAAAAAGTTAAAATCGTTGTTTTCATGGAAAACAAGTTTAAATTTTTGGAAAAAAATTGAAAATGCCCCCAACGATCGTCGCTCTAGCGACGTTATGGACCTTTCGTCGCACTAAATATATGTTCTCTAGTGACGTTATAGAACTTTCGTCGCTCTAGAGACGTTATGGACCTTTCGTCACTATAGTGACAAAAGGTCCATAACGTCTCTAGAGCAATGAAAGTTCCATAACGTCACTAGAGAACATATATTTAGCTAATAGGTCATGATGATAAGATAATAAATATTATTGACCATAACAAATTTACAAAAACCTTAAAACACATGTAAAATAAAAGCTTCAAGAATATCCATATAATGTGTATATACAATATAGAAAACCATCCTAAGTGTAGATAAAGGGTACCGAAACTCATGCAAATAGGAACACATATCGTTTAATCATGAAATAAAGAGATTCGTGAATCTTTACCTTTCTCTACATGCTCCATGTTCTAAGTATTGGCAAGAATGATGGAGGGGAAAATGCATAATGACATATTAGATTAGAACACTCACTTAACTTATGATGACGATGGCCACTTGGGGAAAAAGAATAAGAAACAAATGTGGACCTAGGGATTATATCCATCTTGCAAAGGGTAGATGGATCACTACTAAAACCACCAAAACTATCACTTGACAATATTTTTGAGACATATTCTCCCACAACTGGAAAAGGATGATGATAATTATTCTTACAAAAAATAGAAAAAGAATTGCACAATCTATAATTTAAGATAGTTCACCCAAGCAGAAAACATTTGGAGCTTCAGTCCCATCCTTTTGACCTCCACGTTATAATATTCTATTGCAATTAATCCTACACTCTAACTTTTGAATCTCTTCCCTTAGTGGAGTAGATTCTTGCACCATGGGGGCTACCTCCATTGTTAATTAATCTAATTATTCATTCTCACCTCAATTCCCACTACATGATTTTTCCATTACCACTATTTTTTATCAAATTAGTATTAGCGTGTCTAATATATGTGTTGTCAGGTGTATGTGTCTACCCTTTGGGAACCATATGGATTTCTAGACATGAATTGATATGTGATACACATGTTCTATAATGATAGGATATGCTTATTATATATGATGATCTATGATAACATGTTTTTTTTATGTTTCGCTTCGATTTTTTAATTTGAGTGATATGCAAATATTCTATAATGATGTGATATGCTTACTTTATCTACGATCTATGGTACCATTTTTATCAATGTTTTAATTTGTCATTTTTTATTTGAGTTATATGCATATATTTTATAATGATGTGATAGTTTGCTTATATATGTAGTTACTTTGCATAGTTATCTATGCTCAAGGAGTAATTAATGTTTTCCATAAATGATGTATTTGTGTTCCATAACAATTTTTGTAAAGAACTATGTTTATTTTGATATTACTAATCTACCATATATTGAATAAAGTGAGTTGATAACATAACGTGGCATAAATAATTGTAAAGTGTTTATAAATAGTAACATAATTGAAAGTGAATATGATTAAATATAGTGGATATTGTTGGATAAATACTAACATGTGTACGTAAATGAGTGTTATGAGGATTTGATGCAAATCAATTGAAAATAAAATAGGGAACATATATACCTTATGAAAGCTCATACCCATAACAGAATGTTAACAAGACTTTCTTAATATGGGTTGAGGACAAAAAATTACCTCATTTAAACCTATACTAGCTAACCTAAATTCGTGTATAATAGTATATCACTAGAGATGGCAAGTGGGGTCATGCACACACTAGTAGAGGGAAAATTGGGGGCGATGAGTGATTAAAGGTTACTTATTATCCCAGTACCAACACCAATAGGAAGTAAATTGGGTTTTCAAATTTGTGAGAATAATATATAAGGTAATCCATAATGTATACACATAATAAAAGGATATTATAATTTTAAATTTATGAACTATATTATACTAAAATAAATATAAATATAATATACATGAGAGAGAGAGAGAGAGAGAGAGAGAGAAATGAACAACCTTACAAGAATATAAATGTACTTATTCAAAAACATAAACAAAAAAGGGGAGAGAGAGAGAGAGAGAGAGAGAGAGAGAGAGAGAAATGAACAACCTTACAAGAATATAAATGTACTTATTCAAAAACATAAACAAAAAAGGAGATTGTAAAAGAGAAATGAACAACCTTACAAGAATATAAATGTAACTAACTTATTCAAAAACATAAACAAAAAAGGAGAGGAGAGAGAGAGAGAGAGAGAGAGAGAGAGAGAGAGAGAAATGAACAACCTTACAAGAATATAAATGTACTTATTCAAAAACATAAACAAAAAAGGAGATTAGAGAGAGAGAGAGAGAGAGATAATATATATAATATAATAGAAAAGGTAAAAGAG
>LPNX010962862.1:8158-22008 GCA_001517045.1 Pseudotsuga menziesii | reverse complement strand
TGGATACTTGGGGGCTCTCAATAACACAGCTCAGAGGTTGGTTTTGTAAGGAGGAAGGCTCAATGGATTTCAACAACACAACTCAAATTTTGGTTTTGTAAGAAGATTTTTGGGCTTCTCTTTCGCTCAAGAACACTCAACTTGGGTTGTAACATGTAAGCAAGTTCATATAACCATTGTTTATGTTGTTTGTGAAATATTCCAAAATGCCACTTTTGTCTTAGTAGTTGGATTTCATTCCTTCTAAGAATATACATCTAACTAACATATTCAAAAACATTAAAAAAATGGTACACACACACACGATAAAAATAAAGCATGGTTTCCATATGTCAAAAATAAAAGAGGTGGTGAGATATTCTTTGGAGGAAGGAATGGAAGAAAAAGGGTTTTTTTGTTAGGGAAAGAAACGAGAAAGAGGGAGGTGAAGAGATTTTTTTAGCTATCATAGATTTATGGGGGTTAGGATCGGGAGATTTCAACAACACAACTCAAAGGTTGGTTTTTCAAGGAGAGTTGTGGGATACACTTTCGCTCAAGAACACTCAACTTGGGTTGCAAGATGTAATAAAATTAATACAACCATTATTTAATTTGTTTGTGAAGTATTCCAAATTGCCACTTTTGTCTCTGTAGTTGAATCTCTTCACTTAGTGGAGTAGATTATTTCCCCATAGGGTGTACCTCCATTGTTACTCAATCTAGTTTATCCATTCTCACTTCACTTCCCACTACATGATTTTGTCATGGCCACTATTTTTGCTCAAATTAGTATTACCTTGTCTAATATATGTGTTGTGAAGTGTATGTGTGTGCCCTTTGGGAATTCATTTGGCTTTCTAGACATGAATTGATTTATAATACACATGTTCTATAATGATGTGATATGTTTATTATATATGATGATCTATGATAACATGTTTTTCAATGTTACAATATATAATTAATGGAACCTTTCATATAATATATAAGTCATTTTATGTGTGCTCTTAGATAACCATTTTTATAGTGATTATTTTAGGGTGCAATAATTACTGCATATATGTCGTCTTTCTTCTAAATGAGCATAATTGTGATTCCATGTGATGAAGTGCTCAATTTGACATTATCCTTTTGTAGTAGCATCTAGATTTAATGTTGGATTTAATCATTCTCCAAGATGGATATGAAATGCATGGATCCACTTACAATAAAATAGAAGCATTCAACTCAAATTTATGATCTACAAATTCATGCATTTTCTCCAAATGTTGAGTGCTAGATTATAAACAACTATCCTAACCAAATGCACCAGTTGATCAATATAAAACGGATTTGGCCCAAAAATTAGTGAGTTGCAACTTGCCATTAATGAAGTGCCCTGGTCTCATGATATTGTTCCTATCAGTAATCTAGAATTGGTTTGATGAAATGGTTATTGGATTTTTCAATTACATTGTTAGAGTGGACATTATGAATTTCACTTATTGTGTGTACTTCTATGAAAGGAATGAATATGTTGTTATGAAATGAATAGATATTGGAATTTATTCTATTATTTCACACATACAATCACTTTTTTGGGAACATTTTACTTCTATATCACATTAATAATAATACCAAAACATAAATTGTCATCATCATCATCATCATCATCGCCATCTTCATCATCATTATCATCATCATCATCTTCATCATCATCGTCATCATCATCATCATCATCATCCTGACCATCTTCATCATCATCGTATTGATTTTAATCATCATCATCATCGCCATCATCATGATCATCATCATCGTCATCATCATTTTCATCATGATTATCAACATCATCATCATCATCACTATCATCATCATCGTCACCATCATCATCACCATCATCATCATCTTCTTCATTATCGTCAACATCATCATCGTCATCGCCGTCATCATCTTCACCATATTCATCGTCGTCGTCATGTTCATCTTCATCATCATCATCAATATAATCTCCATCATCATGATCATCATCGTCATCATGATCATCATTGTCATCACCATCTTCATCATCATCATTGTCATCTTCATCATTATCATCATCATCATCATTACCATCATCATCATCTTCATCGTCTTCATCATCATCATCATCATCTTCGTCATCAGCATCAGCAGCAGCATCCTCATCACCCTATTCCTCATCAACATCTTCATCATCATCGTCGTCATCATCATCACCATCACCATCGTCATCACCATCATCATCATCACCATCATCATCGTTGTCATCGTCATTAGCATCATCATCATAATAATCATCATCATCGTCATCATCATATCCAACATCATGACTATCATCACCATGATCATCATCATCATTGTCATCATGATCATCATCATCATGATCATATTTAAATTCATATATAATTTTAATTCATTAACCTAAATAATAAATTCATAATAATTCATGAACACCTCAAAGTATGAAAACAAAAATCTAGGGGATCAAATAACATTTCTAGGCCATAGATTTCATAACCAAAATAATCCCATCACAAAACATTTATTTCCATTTGAGTCTACGGGCTCTAGGATTCAATCCATGGGTTTGGGGATTTACCTTCCTCCACTTCCCATGAAGAATACCATGGACATGAAAAGAAACAAAATTCAATGACCCTACAAATGTAGGAGAAGAATGTAGTTGTTAATCATTGTGATTCATTGGTTGGACTTGACCTAATTCCTACACAACCCATGAAGAAGACCATGTCCATGACAAGCAACAAAAATTCACTGACCCTACCAATGTACAAGAATGTAATCATTGATCCATGTGATTCTTTTATATCCATTCAATTACCAAACACATCAAGGTTTGAACAATCCATGATATCTTGCATATCTAAAGCAACCAATTCTGATAAGGCCCCACCTCCTAAGAGGGAGAAGCTTCAAGGATGACTTCAGGTATTTCATAAATAACTATGAATGCACATCCTAATACATGAATTTGTCATGTCTACTTTATATTTTTCCTTTCTTTTCCTTTTTGTTCCCCTTTTTTTCTTCCCTTTATGTTTTTCATAATTTGTCAATGAAACTAAATTGAGGTGTAGGAAAACATTGTTATAGTATTATGGATGAAAGCATGCAAATTGCATGCCTAGATTGCACACACACTATTTTTGGAATGCTGATCACCCCTTATGTGTGAACAAGTATGTTGGTTTTACTTGAGAATGTTGATCCCTATGGATTTTGTGAAAGGGATAAATTTCTCTTTTGAGGAGAACAAATAACACGATATTGAAATGAAACGAAGAAGCAAAATTTGTAAAGAAATTTTGTAGCATCCAAGTTATCCTAGAATCATCTTCTTTATACTTAAACATTTCCTTTGTCTTCTTGCTCCTCATATTTTGTTCATCCATTCTCTGTGGATGATTGTAATCTTCATTATCATCATCATCATCATCGCCGTCGTCGTCATCGTCGTCATCGTCATCATCAACATCCTAATCAACCTCATCCTCATCCTCATCCTCATAATCGTAAATGTTATAATCATCATCATCATAAATGTTATCATAATCATAATTATCATCACCAGCACCATTATCATATTCATCTTTAAGATCATCAATGGTATCATCATCATCATCATCGTCTTCGTCGTCATCATCGTCATCATTGACATCCTAATAAACCTCATCCTCAGCCTCAGCCTCATCATCGTCAATGTTATAATAATAATCGTCATCAATGTTATCATCATCATCATCATCATCATCATCATCATCATCATCGTTATCAATGTTATGATCTTCATCATCATGATCATCATGTTCCTACTCATTACAATAATAGAAATCATCATCATCATGTTCATCCTAGCGACGATTTGTCGTGGAAAAAATGTTCACATGTACTAGTGATAGATGAGAACCATGACATAATTGATATGGAGAGATATCATAGGAACTATGTTCATCGTGTACTATCTTCGTTTATGTGTGCATTAAGACATGTAGTCCATATTTTGTATCTACCCACTCTAGGATCTATTGTAGCTACCCACTCTTTACAAAGTTTGTTAGAGTTTCATTGGGAGTCACAGAGCTTTGTGGGGATTCAAATATTAAGAGTCCCACTAAGTTACACTCTGGACTTTCAAAGACAATACCTGATAAATCCAGTGGGGTTCCTTCGACAAGGGTTCATACTAGTTTACAAATCAGCTAGGATAAGAGATTGCTCCTCACTACGTAGCTACTGCTCCCATCATGTGCAAATTTCCTATCAAATTGTCAAGGTCTTCCTAGCAGAACATGGCATGCATTGATATCTCTACTATTTTGGTAATTAAAAATGATCCTCCAAGTCATTTTTTGTTTATTATTGGTTCCTCAACTATGAAACACCTTTACAACAATAGATAAAAGGGTTGCACCCCTTGTGGTATCTTTGTTGCATGTAGTATATCCATGGTTAACGTAGAAATGTTTCTTTATCACTTAATTGATTAGGTGAAGATAGGAATAATCGCCTATTTTCTTAGTGAGCCCAAAGGTTTATACAACCTGGGCCTCAGTGTATAATTAAGAACATGGGGAAGGTTCCAATGCCTATTGTCTTCAAAGTTTGATATGACTAGTAGAAAATTATTATGATTAACCTTTTAATCAATGTGTGTCCTCCTCTTAACATTTAGGTGATTGTACAATGTATTTAATGCATAGTGGCAATAATGCTCTTGAAATCTATGGATCATCCTTTTGGGAAGAAGGCTCCTCTACCTCCCTAGTGACAATAAGAGGTTAATGAGAATTGGAGGATCATGCATCTTCATCAAATTTGACATATTTTCTCACAACTACCTTCCACAAAGATGGAATGTAGATTTTGTAACATTGGAGGTTTTTAACTCTTGGTTTGTTATCTCTGAAAAAACCCATAACACTCTTACTTATGTCAATTACGACCATGGAGGTATGATTCAATTTGTTCCTTCATTTCGTTTTTCTCTTCCTCAACATAATTAAACATTGAATTAAAAAGTTTGGTATGGTTCCAATCTATTTTAATTCCATTAAAAATGCAAAATTAGGCATTCTCATGCCCATCATTTGTTCTTATTCTCATGAAAAAAACTCATGAGAACACAAAATAAGCAAACACCTATGGTCCATGTCCTAATAACCCCCAAAAGCACTATGGTTCACATGATAATAATTAAAAAAATTAAAACAAATTAAAATTATTATTATTTTTTATTACATTGTTATATATTTATATATATTACAATGTAATATATATAAACAAATTACATTGTGTATATATATTACAACCCAAACCCGATGCTATTCAAAATAAAACCCCTGAATCCCAACTGTGAAATGATCGCGTGAAAAACATTGAATCGACCCAACTACAAACTGTGAAAGGGTGTTAAATGACATCATAGGGGGTTTCGATTGCACAAGTAGGAGAAGGTGCAAGATCAGGACCCAAATCCAAATTGTGAATTGGTGAAATGATGTCATAGGGGGTTTCCATTGCACAAGCATGAGCAGAAGTATGAGAACCTACCAAATAATAGGGTAAACTTCCTTTGATCCACTATTAGATAGCTCATGTACTAATACTTATTTATTAGAAGTGGAAGTTTTGGGGAGTGCATCTGCCAATAAAACCACAAGAATATGGTTTGCAGGTGAAGGAAGTGTGAAGAAGGAGCTCCAAGGTCACATGGAGGGCATCTCCAACATGGCATGGTCATCGGATTCCCATTACATTTTCTCTTCCTCCAACAACAAAACCCCATGCATATGGTACGTCCACACAGGTGATTGCATCAAAACATTGAAGGGCGGCACTAATTATGTGTTTTGTCTTAATTTTAATTTGTAGTCGAATCTTATAGTTTATGGATCCTTTGACGAAACTATGAGGATTTGGGATGTGAGGATGGTGAAATGCTTGAAGGTTTTGCTTGCCTATTTAGACCCCATGATAGTCTTTCACTTCAACAGGAATGGGTCGTTCATATTTTCCAGCAGTTATTACGGGCTCTGCAGGATTTGGGATTCTTCCACTGGCCATTGCTTGAAGACGCTCATCGATGACAAGAACCCCCCCGTTTCATTTGTCATTTTTTTGCCAAATGGCAAGTTTATTATGGTCAAAACACTTGACAATGCATAGGCATGTTTAAACCCTAAACCCTTAACCCTAGAGAAAAATTAAGGTTTTCATGAAAAACGTGAGTTTTATTTGAAAGTTAGTTGTTTTCGATTAATTGGTGGCAGGATTTTTCCCTGCAATCCATAACGTTGGACCCAGTTTCAGTAGAATTTTGTCTAGGAGTTAGAAGGGTTTCCAAGTAATCTATTAAGTTGAATTATTTAACCGTGAAATCGTTGTCTTCTGGATAAATTTTATGGTAGGAATGTTTTACACAAACACCTCCAACAGCCAACCGACAAAATTATTTGGAATGTTGTGTCTTTAATGGTCGTAGTAGCCAATGAAGGGAAGATTAACCATTTAATTGTAATCCATTTTAATGTTTTATTATGTTTATATCAAATTAGGATTCGTTTCTCACATTCCTACATATTCTGTGTAGTTACAGTGAAATAGTTTATCATCTCTTATAAACAGAGAATCTCAATGTGCTATGAAATTTCATGACAGAAATGCCATACATCAAATATTATGAGGACATGCTAGTTTTCACTTTGTAATTGTGCAGTAAAATTAGAAATTTGAATGGATATCTAAGAACAAATGTATTAACTATAACATTCTTATATTCTTATGAAACAATGTTGATAGATCCTCATAATAATTGTCATCAGATCCGGTGGAGTAAAAAACAGATGCAGTCAGGCTGACCCAATTTGACTCAACCAAGTCTGACTAAAACCAGCTACTCAATCCAGTCTGATGAAAATGTGGAGGAATTTTTTTGTTTTGAGGTGTTTTCAGTTATGTACATTGGTTAAAAAATGTATGGTGCCAATTAATGAACAAGATAAATTCATGAATGATCCATATTATTGGATATGCGTCATTATTATGATTGTTATTGGTAACTTGGTTCATTCCTATCAGATTTGATAAGAAATTTAGGAATTTGGTAAATACAGTTTCCTAGCTTGAGAGAAGGGTTGCTACATGTTTTCACATAAAAATTGGATTTCTAACAACGAGTCAAAGTTTAGAATATTGGTGAGAATCTAGAAATAAGAATAAAAAAGGAAGGTCACGAATGATTCAAACTCATTCAAGGCTATAGAAGAACCGAAATGTTTGTAGGAAATTACAAGCTAGAATTTTACTGGATGGTTTGATTTGAGACCCTTTAAGGTGATCACTCAACTCTTTATGGAAGAAATAAACCTTTGGGAAAAGAAGTTAAAATTTTGTAACTCACAAAAATTTTGATGCATGATGCTGAAGTTATGGTTTACTCCAATGCAGAAGATTTTGTTATAGCAATTCAAAAGCATGGAACTTTATAGGATGTATTTGAGTGTGCTTAAGAATGAACATTATAACTTTCAATTCTCTGATGATGCATAATCTCTACTTTTTTCTTTAGGTCATTGCTTAGTTAGAGCCTTGTAACAAGACGAAATAAAGAAAATATGAGAAGAAGGTCTAAGTTCTATCCAAACATCTAGATGAGAAAGTGTCTATTTTGCACATGCTTATCATATCAATTGGGTACCTTAGTGATTCATTAACACTCACATTGTTGCCAAAACAACTCACCTAGTAAAATGTGACGGGCTTGTGTGAAACAAATCTTGAACCATGATCAACCCTAGCCAACCAAGCTAATCAATCCATGCCCTTATGAGACAATATGAGCTGACATAGCTTATATCTCAATTTTATTGTCAATTTGGGTTCCGAAGATAAGAAACAAGACAAGTTGAGATGGACAAGATGAGATTATTTGACCAAGACAAGCAACAGAAAAATGAGAAGGTATGGTGATTTGAGATAAGCAATAAAATTAGTCCAACAAAATTGCATATTAAAGGAGATACATTTTAGATATTGCCAATGCAAGTGACAATCATTCCTAACGTTCTATGCAACAACATAGTTCAGTTCCCTGAATTAGCATCTGAATGAAACATCACAGTAGAAGTAACAACAACTAAAACAACAATGGTTGCCACAAATTGTGCCTCAACCCGTGTCATCCTTTTTAGCATATGGATACTATTCCTCAACCCTTGTAACCCTTTTTAGCATCTGGATATTGTGGATCTTCTTCATCACTAGCTGGAACCGTGACAATAAGGACATCATTGCCAATTGGCTCAGTGCCTTCCCATTGAAGGCATAATTTAGACTTCTTAAGCAATGACACCAATATGGCCTTATCCATTTCATATTGCACCACCTCTGTAGAGGAAATTGCAAAAAACTTAAACCCAATATTATATTTTTTTGTAATCTAGTTGATGGATTATATTATATTAAAATGTACACAATATACAAAATTATGCTACTGTTGGCTTGCCACTAGGGAAAATAATAGCATTCCAGAAATATAAGATTGTACTTGATGTCTGTGGATTGTAACTGTACTAAAGTAAAATAGTAAGATGACTAGATTTACTATAACTAAACATAGGATAGCAATAAATTGTATAGAAACGGAATGGGTACAGGGCAACCAATGAACGCTCTTTATCCTTAGAATCCAGGTTGATTGGCTTGTCAGGATAGGGGCCATTTCCATCCTTAGCGAGGATGGAAATAAAACCACCCTAAATTTGGCTTTGTAACCAAAGGTATCAACTGTGGATTTTAACAGAATGTCCCACTTGTAGCTTTATGACTGGAGGTCTTGTAGATTTAATACTTCTAGGTTGTTATGTAACATCTTCAGTCAAAGGGGATTCTAATTTTGGATTTTGGAAAGATTTCACTTTTAATATTTGTTGAAGCTAGTACTTGCTAATTTCTTAACAAATGAATTATCATGATAGGCTTTATTTATAGAAAGTTTATTGACAATCTGGAAACTAAATTATGATCATCTTACAAGGTGGAAGTGGTCTAGAAGCAGTTTGGCTGGAGTAGCTCTAGTATTATGCAGTGGTGTAAGTAGATAATGGGAACCTGGAGGTGGAAGGATGATGAGATGTCTAATTGTTGTAACCTGCTCCAGGATAATATTGTCTAACCCCTTCAACTCATCTTGACCTTGTATATGTAGAATCCACCACTAGTAATGGAGTTAATTCGTCCCAACTACCTGTGGAGGAAAACAAGAAAAAACATGCTAATTGTCTGCATGGATGCAAACGGTATCAAGTTGTTGTTTTATTGAGATTTTTAGTGACAAGGGAAAGATGTTGTTTGTTGATATTTCAATTGGCATGAAGGCGGTTACTTACTCTAGGAAACCTCTCCAATAATATTAGCATGAAATCACACTAGAGAAGCTATTTTAGGCTGGAAATTTATCTGACTGTATCCAAAGCAAATCAACCGTATTATAGTCTCATGATCCTTTCCCCAAATAACACAAAAAATCTACTAGCGTTAAATCCATGTCTTAGTTGGATGAAACATGCATTTTGATGATAAAACTGCTTTTCTTGAGATTCAAAATGTTAATCTTCTAGAACTCAAATATGATTTTTGTTCGAGTAAATTTTATGCGTCCAATGGTGAAAGACTAGAAGAGGGCTTAAAAGTTAATATGTGAGAACATCCTAAAATTTTAAGTTGTTCCAATTTTCTTGATATTGTTAAAGGATATTTAAGTCCTAAGAGGACCACCCTAATCTTGATATAAATTGGGGTTTTCTTATTAATGAGATAATACCTTTTCTCCAAAATATTCAACGACTAAATGTAAGTTAAAATGAATGTGAAGGTTTTAGGGAAGCATCCAATGTGGGCTCCGATTTGCTAAGAAATTATTGTTGTTGTTTTTTAGGTTGTTTGAGAGTTATTTATGGCCGTACCTAATTTTAGGGTTGTTTGTGCTCAAAGGAATTCTCATAATTGAATTTCATGCTGATTTAAGGCCCTTTTTATCACTAACCTGCCTACACCAACTCCCTGGATCTGCTTTTTAGTTCTATTTAAACCTTTTTCTATGCCAAAAAACACCTAGAATTCATATTGTTGATGTCAATTGTTGATTAAGATGTCAAAAAAACCATCATTTCTTCCCGGAAAAAAGGTTTGAAGCTGTTGAAATGCACAAGTTTCCTAATGATGTATGTTTACCACTGCTAAATGTGTTTCTCTTGATTTTATAGGGTCCATAACTACCCAAAGATGAGGTACATAAAAATGTAGACATAAATGATGAACAAATTGAACACCTTCCATATGTCTTCACGTTGGAGCGAAATGTTGTGAACATGTATTATGAAACATATTACAATCCTATATATGCTTCTATAGCTATGCCACTATTGGCACAAATTATCCTTACTACGGGATTTCATTACCATCTCTTGGGGATGTTTCCATGAGTGTTTTCTTACTTTCTAGTAGGATGTTGCTGCTACAAGTCTCCTTTTATGCCTAGGTCATACCTCTTTCATGATAGTTGTTCTTTATCCCAAACACTAGCACATTATGTTGTTGGGGTTCCTTCACTACCTTTGGTACCCATACCTTCTCTTTTAAGGATGCAAAAAGGCCCAAAACTACTCTAAATAACCATACCATTGTAAGGTACATCCATACCAAAATGGGGGTAAGAAAAATGAATACTAGAATTCCATATTAGGGTGTTTGAGTTGTCAATGGGTGATAAGATGAATAGAACAATAATAAAAACAGCCTTTCCAACTATGGATATATTAGGATGATATAAACAGTATCCTTGAGCAACCTTTACAAACATATATGTAGATGCAATTTTGGTTGTAGATGTTAAAAATGATTTTATTTCAACTTGAGGACATTTTAAACTCCTCCAAGTAATTTTCATTCCACCGTAAGAAACATCAACCAAGGAAATTGAACAAGCTTCAATAAATAGGATTTTATCATAAAACAACATGAATTTTTCCCTCAAATATGCTACAGGAATGTGTATTGAATGGTAACCCAAAGAGACAAGGAATCATGTCATAAAAAGTCTCATATTAGACCCCCTGAGGGCTTTAAGATCTTAGAATGATCTTAAACAGTGATTCTTTGAAGTGATGGTAATGTTATTTCTATAGGTTTGAAATAGACCTTGTCACCTATAGGTCTTTGAATAATCTAATATAGGTGTACTTTGTTTTCTTTCCTTGAGTGCTCACCTTTCTAATGTGGATTATATAGCCATATTCCAAGTAGAAAAATATTTTTTTCAGCAATGTTTGGTTTTATACTTGTCGTTAAACATCATTTTCAGCCAAACAAAGTTATGGGCTGAAAATCCTATCACGTTGCTAGAAATGACTAATTTGTTTATTTTGTTGTTCAACAACATTTCCATAATGCAAAAAAAAAAATTAAGTGTGCAAAACTAGATGAAATTTCCAAATTTTGAGATGGTTGGGAAAATATGCGAAAAGAAATTTCTATACTATCTCATTTCTAGCCTAAAAAATGGCTCAAAATCTGATCCTTTACCCACACATGCATCCAAAAATAGGGTTTCTTGGCTGGAATTTTTTTGCAATGACATCAAAATGAAACTGCCCAAAATCTTGAGAGAAATATTGGCAAGAAGGTGAAGAAAATAGCCGAAAGTGACCATCCAATTCATGAGAAAATGTCATCAATAATCTGGTAGCAATTCCTGAAATTCATGTGTCCGTTAGTTTTGAGTTTTTTCTTCTCCAAATGCTCTAAAAGCCACGTACTCAAAACCATAGCATAAAGGAGGAAGGAATCACTAATACAAAAGCGCGGATTTTTCCACGGAGGTTTTCCACGTTTCATACTTTTTGGTGTAAAATCGGAAGCAACAGGAACGGGCCGTTGCTGTATCGATGCCTAGCCGTCGCTGTATCGACGTAGGGAATCTTATCCGTTGTTGTATTGACGCCTACTGCCTTCAACGTCGCTGTATCCACGGGGATCTGTCGCTATAGCAATGGCACCGTCAAGTTGACTTAGGGCATTGAGATTTTTTTGGCTTTTTACAACGGTCAACTTGACCTAGGGCGCAAAAGTCAATGTTTGCCGTCGCTATAGCGACGTCTAAGAGTTCTATAAAAATGAAGACCTTAACGAGATTTTCTTCGCACTTGCCATTGTTGCAGCACTGTTTTCGGGTGATTGTTGGAGCTGTTTATTATTTCTGTCTCCTGTTGGTGAACAATCCATTTCTAGATCTACATAGTTCAAATTTTAAACGTGCAAGGTTAGTTTGTGTTTTCAAATGAATTCGCTTGAAAGATTTTTCTTTTTTTGTAGCTTATGTGTCCTCTTTCAAGGTTTAATGCCTTCTGCTGGAATCTGTTTAAGACAACATACATGTAAAAAGGGATTCGATTTTATTTTTATATGGAAAGTTCAAACGCCCAATAATATTTTAGATTAGAACAACATGCATGCAAAAAGGGACTTTTTTTTTCATCAAAGTCTTCAATATTATCATTTTAGGTCACTTTTGTTGAACACCAAGGTCCATACATCGAAATTTGTCAAATCTCTTATTATCACACTTGAACATATTTGAATTAGAGCTTAATTGATTTTTCTTCCCAATTATGAAAAATAATTATTACTTTTAAATATAACTCATTTTTATATTAGTTTTATCATTTAATGTTTTTTTTATTTAAACTTTATTTTCAAATTTCACTTTATTTACTTATATTGTTTTGCCAACCTGTTAGTCTCATATTTATATAGTTGTGGGGTAAAAATAAAATTACGGTTCAACTTTAAGTTTTATTTTATTATTAACAAATTTGTTAAAGCTTTTCATTAACTTATTCACGTTGGAAATTTACACCATCTCTTATGCATTACTGGTTATGAATTACTGGTTATGCATTACTGGTTATCAAGCTTGTCTTCAATCATGTTTGGAAATGATTTTCAAATGATGCATATGATAAATAAGTGCTCAAACTGGTGCTTATATAGAGTGGTAGAAAAACCGAAAAAATTGAGTTCTATGTGTGGGCTATGCCTCTCTCTCCTTTCCTGTAAGTGAATGAAAGGAAGTTGATTCTTCAACTGGAGGATTTTCTAGAATTGGATCTACTGCTTCTTTTACAGAATCAACTGGATCCACTCCTAGTTTTCGAACTAAAATTGGACAAATGGATGGTGGGGATGGTTATAAATTTAAAAAATATTTAGAAATTATAATTTATTAAATAATGCATAACAAACTCTGAAACTCAAACCAAAGATCTAAAAACCCTCACAAAATTTGAATACATGCACCACAAAATTTGAGCAACACAGTTTAAAAACTAGTAAGAAATATTGACCTATTTTACCATTTTGGGATTACTAGAATTGAAGGTATAAGTTTCATTTTCCAAGTGATTGAAAAAGGATCTGATTTTGGGGTTGGAACATGTAACAACTCCAAAGGTTGTGAGGTATGGCTCATTGGCTATGGAGATGTACAAAAAGGTTTATTCATACTCTTCCGACTAAACACATAATTTGTTAAAAAAAAACATTAACATAGTAAGAAATTTAAAAAAAAAACAAAAAAACTATGAAATCAACCAGAAATAGTTTTGTAGTAATATTTCTTAAATGCAACTAAGAAATTATATGTAATAAAAAAAATATGTATTTATGTTTTTAATATGGGGCTTGAGCATATTTTTAATAGTATAATTTTTAGTAAGGAAATGAGTTTTTTTTGGCATATTTTTTAAAGTTTCCAATCATGTATCCACAATTTCAGTGAAAAGTATGTTTTTTTC
>LPNX010962842.1:44011-144778 GCA_001517045.1 Pseudotsuga menziesii | reverse complement strand
CTCAAAGAAGGTATGATTGCATCTTTTGGACCCCATGGGAGGTTTGAAGTCTAAATCTTGCTTTATAAGAAACTGCCATCTAAGTTAAATGGATGGATGATCTTTGTGACACAGAGAAAAAAAATGTAGCTATTTGATCTAAATGGTGCCTATAATTGGAGTATGTTTAGGATTGTGACATCAACGGGGAATGATGTCTGTGCAGATCAAGCAGAAATTGACAAAACGTTGGTATACATATTCTGTAGATTTACCTCCACAATTTGCCTAAATGGACATATCATTTGAATAGTGAGAAATAAATCCTACCCTAAACAGACTCTATCCTATGCGATCAATATTTAATTAAATGAACTTACCCATTATCTTCATTTTATATTTCAGACTCTTACAATTAAAGGAAACCAACATCACAAATACTGTGATATGGTAGTCGATATCCTCATTGCATTTCAATACACAGGAATCATCAGATGAGAAAACTAACAAACAGTGGGTATAGAGTTAACCACATGATACCCAAGCTGTTTAGAATGATAATATAGACAACTCTCATCCCTACATGCAGCTTTGAAACCAAGGTCTTCAGAATTGGAAAAATGCAGTATCATTTTCAGGATAAGTGGGAATGATCTAACGCCTAAGAGATGTAAATATATCCGATCTCTAGATCTGCCCAATGAATATTGCAATAGTAGCCACACTGATGTACACTGCACTGAAAAGACAAAATGCTAGGCACACAAGTAGAGTTACAGCAAGCAGGTTGGATCCAGTAGTCAAATCAAAGTGCTTTCAGTGCTCAGACCCTGGACATGTTACCCTGTTACTGTAACCTACAAAATTGATCAATGTATTTGGCTAGACCTAGACCTGATAAAAGTCCCAAGAACTTTGAAAGTGTATGGATACAAAGTGTCTTCACAGGTAAGGTCTAGTGCAAGTATACCCCTCAGTTAAATACAAGTACTGAGTGGATTTGACAAAAGAGACACCTATACTGCTAGATCTTGGCATTCAAACCCAAGAGAGGAAGAAGCCACTTAGTTAACAAAGGGCCACTTACCAGAAAAGGAAACCCAAAAATGAAAAAAAGTAGTAGTACTCACATGGTGGCAATAGTTGCAAGCCATTGCAGCAAAGCTTGTGAGGAGGCCTACTCCTGTGGTGGTTTATAAAATTTCAAATATGGTTGTTTTTCATCCCCTGCAGCAAATCCCTTGATGTTCCTATAATTGAAAAGTTATTTTTTCAGCATGTTTGGACAAATTGTAATTTGCATTATACCATTGTCTCATATCAAGATTCTAGATTCTTGAGTTATTTTTGGAAATCTTTGTGGAAGATGCTTGGTTGTCAATGACAATTCTTTATTTCTTTCCTTAGACTAATGGATAGATTGAGATATTGAATAAAACCTTACTCCATGCTCTTTGCATTTATCATTGAAAGAATAAGCAGGGATACACATCATTCAACACAATTAAAACATAGCCACTCATGCATCTATGGAGCATTCTTATTTTGAGGTATAATCGTATATTAGACATAATGTTTTTTCCCCATCCCACGTGGCTGAAAATGATGCCATTGCTGAAGTCCAGCCATGAGGCCAAGAGAGTGCTCTAATACCGTTTTTATGAGCCCAATTGTTATGAACCCAAGGACTGCACTAGCATATGAATTAATATTTTTGTAAGAAGCCAGGCCCTACTCAATCAAATCGATCAACAGTAAACTAATTTCTCTATCACAGCAAACTGATCTCTAGGATGGATAAAATCTACTTGAAATAAGTTAATAACAACAATATTTTAAAAGAAGTAGATTTATATGTAACAGCAGTAGATTCAGCTACGGAAGCAATAGATTTACTAGGAAAAACAATAATTTAGCGTACTGTGACAACTATTATAGAAACTCAAAAACAAGACAACAAACGACATTGCAGAAATATTCAACAAACATTATTTATATGGTAAGTTTGTTTTTTTTATTGACTATTTTGATCTATATAGAAGGAGGTATCAATGCAATCCTGTAAGATTGTGTGTCCTGGCCATCTAATCAGCGTTTTGTCGAATTTAACACGCTTTATTGCTGTGATTTGGCCTACAGGCCCTCACTCAGCTGTCATAAGGCTTGAAGGGGACATACAACCACCCCACCCCTGATATTCCTCTGCAAGCGTTGCAAGAATTTCCTATTGAAGCCAACACCAGGATCAGCAATGGTGTCATTGTCCTTCACAAGTTTGAACTAGAATTTTATCACGAGAAATTGAGAATCCCTGCTGATGAAATCTTTGTTGAAATTTCTATCAATGAATATGTTGTTGTCTCAATTCCAAGGTGTCGAGACCTCTTAGGCTATTTTGTAGGTAGAATCCCCCTTGAATGTGTTATTGTCAAAGAGGATTGGGAGCCATACCATTGGATTTGTACAGCTACTGGGAACCTGACAAAAGGCCTCTGCTACTATTATTTCAAAGAGGAGAATCATGCCTGCCAAAAGGCCTCTGTTACTACTCTTTCAAAGAGGAGAATCATGCCTGACAAAAGGACTCTGCTAGTTCTCTTTCAAAGAGGGGAATCATACCTCTTAAGTGGCCATGCGTGGGCCCTAGATGTCTTGGAATACCCAAAAGAAAGATCCTGACTCGAGATCGTTCAAAAGGACTGGGTTTTAGGTGGGGCTGCTATCTCTCTATTGGGGCGGGGAAGTTTGGATACGTTAGCAAATCAAAGCACACAAAAATTGAACCAGCCCGGTATTATTAACAATATGGATCATTCCAAACTGCCTGCTTATCAAACTTGCTATTGACACTGGTAACCCAATTGCTTATAGACAATCATTTCCGGGAGGCATTGCCCGGATTCATAGCTGTCGATTCCCTCAAAGAGGAGAATCATACCTTTAAGTGGCCATGCGTGGGCCCTAGATGTCTTGGAATACCCAAAAGAAAGGTCCTGATTCGAGATCGAGGCACTACAAAAAGAGAAAGGAGGGAAGCGAGATGATAAGTGCTCCTGTGATTTCATTCCTCTGCCCAACCCCTCGAGGAGGCAAGAGCAAATATGGGCACGATCAAGATTTGTTTTTCTGGAGTACCAAAAGCAAGCATAATAGCATTATGAACATAAAGTCCCACGACCAGAAACTGAATCGTCACTCATTCCTGAAAGCACACACTGGGAATTCGAATAGTCACCCGAGAGCGTTTCATCACCTCGTTGTTCGACAGCCACCATATGGACAGTGCCCTCGCTTCTTTTCTGCCACTTTTCCAACAACGTTGGACTCTTATAAACTAGTGAAACCTCTGTTCAAATGGGAACAGGATTCGTATTTCAACAAAATAAAGAGCATGATCAGAAGACTCAATAGCAGAATAAACAGTTATTGGCTCTTCACCACCTAGTCTCCTAATTCGTACAGAGCCATTGAACCGGCCCAACCAGAAACTAGAGCTGTATGCATTATATGTACAGAAATTCTAAAGAAAAATAGAAGGAAAAGCGGAGAAATCTATGAATCTTGTACCATGTGCCCTGGCAAATAAATCAAGCTGTGGTCTAGCAACCAGAAAAGCCTGCAAATAAAAGAAGATTCAAGAAACTAACCTGGCACAGTGCAGAAAACTTTCTGAAATTGCTTCCCACGAATCAGCCTGACAGCCACTGTAAAGACAGATTTGCAAAAAAATCAAGCTTGATGTTGAGCCTGAATCCTGATTCTTGCACCATTAAATAGGGAAACAAATCCAAATCCAGGACGAACTATGTCCAATTTACCATAAATCCTGGGCAAAACACCAATTTTAATCGTATTTTCCATAAATGCTAGGCAAAACACCAATTTTTCAAACTATTATCCATAAATCCGGCGAAAAATCTTCATTTCTCCTCCCAATCGGAAAAAATTGGGCGAATTTTGGCAAAAATCTCCTGGCAGACGGAAAAATTCAGGCGAACGGGGGCAAAAATAAATAATTTCGTGGGCTAAAATATTGTTTTTCTAGATTTTCCTAAATCGTGATGAATGCTATTTTACCTTGGCATACCTATATATAAAATAAATAATGGGCGAATATATTAAATAAAATAATAACATTTTAATATAAAAATTCGCCCACCTTTTTTTTGGGAACCCTTAAAATTCGCCATTGGGCTATAATTCGCCCCTAAAATCATCCTTGCTACCAATCTCCTGGGAGTGCTCAAACAATGCTTCCTCAGGACCCCAGATCCTGTTCCTAGTCTTCTTGGCTAAGAATTAGTGGAGAAAGAAAATAGCAAAACCCTCTATCAACTGACTAGTTCAATATCTCAATAAAACACTCTGCTCTCAGCAGTATAACCTTCATCTTAAAAGTTGCACTAGATCAATCAACAGTTATCCCCTCAAACACTTTCCAACTTTCCCTTCCATTGAATTTTTCTGAAGTACATTCATTCCACCTGAATGATCACTTCTCTAGAATGAGCAGCCTCAGATCTCTTCAATGGTATTTTTTATAAAGATTGCCTAGATCTTTTGGGTCAGTTTCATTAATTGAGCCACCTACTATGATTCCACTTTCTTGGGGAATCATGACCACAAATGTAGGGATTTGCCACTTGCAACATTTGGAAGTGGTTTGAGGATGCTGCCACATGTCAGTTTGCTCTCCACCCAGTCTCCTCCACCAATTTGACCAGTAAACACTCTTTTAACAACTCTCCTAAGCTGTTGTCTCCTCATTTATTTATTTATAATAAAATATTAAGAATTTACATAAAATATCCTTGACCCCACTGGGTCATCAATTACAACTTAGCATAAAATTTAACATATTGTTCCTCAAATAAAATAAAATTGTTTTTGCAAAATTGGGGCATGTGACATACACACCCCCTTAAATTATAACATTGTCCTCGATGTTATTTATTCTTCGTCCTTAGAATTCCCCTGGAACAGAATTGGATATGCACCCCACATATTACTTTCCAATTCCCAGGTAGCTTCCTCTAGAATAAGGTGCTTCCATTGCACCTTCACCTGACCAATCTTGCGGTTCCAAAGTGTGACTCCCTCCACCCGAGGATACAGTCTGGTTCCACCAGAAAATATCCTTCTGGTTCCACCTGTACATCATTCTAGTTGACAACATGAGTAGCATCATGAACATATTTCTTTAATACAGAAATGTGAAAAGCATTATGAACTCTTAAATTCGGTGGTAATGCTAATTGATAAGCTACTTGTCCAATCATGGACAATATTTCAAAAGGACCACGGTAACGAGGTGCTAGTTTGGCACAACTACCCAACCTCAGAGAGCTCTTTTTGGGTCTCACCTTGATGAACACATGTTCACCTACCTGAAACTTCTTTGGAGTTATTTTAAGGTCTGCTTGACTTTTCTGTCGATCTTGCGCAATTTTCAGATTACCTTGTACCTACTTTACAATTTCTTCCATTTCTTTCAATAGTTCAGGACCTAATACTAATCTTTCCACTGGATTACTCCAAGATATAGGAGTGTTACACTTCCTTCCATACAAGATTTCGAAAGGACTAAATATGGCTGAAGCTTGATAATTATTATTATAAGCAAATTCCACCAGATGCAAATAATCCTCCCATTTACCTAGCTGATCTTTTACATACATTCTTAGTAAATATTCCAGTACTTGGTCTACTCTTTCAGTCTGTCCATCAATTTGAGGATGGAACGAAGTACTAAAATTTAATGTAGTGTTTAATCTTTTAAACAGAGATTTCCAAAAGTTACCTGTAAATTTAGGGTCTCGATCTGAGATTATAACTTTCAGTATCCTGTGTAATCGGAAAATTTGCTTTAAAAAGATATTAGCTATGTTTGCAGGTTTATACGTAGTTTTAACCGGTATAAAGTGGGCTGCTTTACTCAATTTGTCAACTTCTACCATTATAAAATAATTTAAATTCTGATTTTTAGGCAGTCCAGTAATAAAATCTAGACTGATTATCTCCCATTTCCAGCTAGGAATGGGCAATGGCTGAAGTAATCCAGCTGGGTGTTGATTTTCAGTTTTTAGCTGCTGACATTCGAAACACCTAGCGATATATTCTGCCAGTTCAGTCTTCATGTTTGGCCAAAAATATTCTTTTCTTAACATAGTTATATTCTTCTGATAACCCGGATGGCCTGAGTATGGAGTTTTATGGATTTCATCTAAAATTAATAACTTCACTTTAGGTACATTAGGTACATACATTCTGTCTTTATATAGTAAAAATCCTTTTTCATTCGAACTATACCCTTTACTTAAACTTTATGTTGGATTTTCTTTCGTTTTTGCTTGTATATTTTGGTAAATTTCATCTTGTTCTAACCCTGCTTTAAGTGGTTCTTCCAGATCTGTTGTATAAGTGCTGATAACTGCTGTAAATTTCAGCCTTGTATTTCTACCTAATGCATCAACAACTTTAGTTTCTTTCCCTTTAATGTGCTGAATTTTGAAATCATACTCACTTATAAAAGCTAGCCACCTATCTTGTCTAGCATTCAGATTATGCTGATCTAACAGATATTTTAGTCCTTTATTATCGGTCATTAGAATAAATTTTCTGCCAATTAGATGATGACGCCACATCTTTAAAGCATGTATAACAGCAGCTAATTCCAAATCATAAGTTGCATAATTCTTTTCATGAATTTTTAATTTCCTAGACTCATATGAAATAACATGCCCTTCTTGAGTCAATACTCCGCCTAAACCATCATTGCAGGTGTCAGTACACACTACAAAATCTTTATTTGGATCAGCTATTCTTAAAATAGGTGTGCTGGTTAATAAAGTTTTTAACTTTTTAAAACTATCCTTGCATTTATGGTTCCAATCAAATTTCTTTCCCTTCTTCTACAAAGAGGTTATCGGATTTGCAATTTTCAAAAACCCTTCAATGAACCTCCGGTAATAACTAGTAATTCCCATGAAGGATCGAACGTCAGTTACATCTTTAGGAACCAGACAATCTTCAATCGCCTTTATATTTTTGGGATCCATCGTAATTCCTTCCTTAGTCACCACATGACCTAAATACTGGATTTCATCCTTAAAGAAGTCACATTTACTAAACTTTGCAAACAGTTGATGATTTCGTAACTCTTGCAAAACAAATTTTAAATGTTCCTTATGTTATTCTTCGGATTTTGAATAGATTAATATGTCGTCGATAAACACGGCCACAAATTTGTCTAGATATTTATGCATTGCAATGTTCATTAAAAACATAAAAATAGCTGGGGTGTTATTAAGCCCGAATGGCACGACGACAAACTTGTAATGGCCATATCAAGTCCTAAAAGCTGTTTTAAAGATGTCTTCATCTTTACTCCTGACTTGGTGATATCCAGACCTTAAATCAATTTTTGAAAACACCGTGGCTCCATGTAGTTGATCAAACAGAAAATATATGCGAGGCAATGGGTATCTATTTTTAATAGTCATCTTATTCAACTGACGGTAATCTATCCAAAGTCTCATAGTTTCATCTTTTTTCTTAACGAAGATGACAAGTGCCCCCCAGGGAGACACACTGGGTCGTATATACTTCTTGTCAATAAGTTCTTTTAATTGTGACTTTAGTTCATTAAGTTCAAGTATGTTCATTCGATAAGGGGCCTTTGAGCTGGGTACTACACCCGGTACCAGCTCAATGGTAAAATCTAGTTCCCTTTTCGGAGGCAGTCCTAGAATCTCTTCCGGAAATACATCTGCATACTCTTTTAAAACTGGTATATCCTCCAATTTTAATTTATCTATACTATTTATATTTTCCTCATTAGTTATTGTTACCACATAAGCCTTACAACATTTCCTAACAGCTCTCTTAAGTTGCAGAGAAGAAATCTACCTTATGGTTGTTTTTCTAGGGATTCCCTTTACACTTATTGATTTTCCATCATTATTTATACAAGTAAAGGTTTTATCATAACAATTTAAGATCACCCTATGCTGCTCTAACCAATCCATACCGATTAGTATGTCGTAAGAACCAAGAGTTAGTACATTAAGCTTTACAAAAGTTTCAAATTGATCCATAACTACTGCACATTTCTTTACAAAACAAGTTACCTTCCTTTTTGCACCAGTGGCTAAATGAACCAACAAGAACTTTCAAATTTTTCAACAAGCAGCTTACATTTTTCTACCAATTTAGGTGAAATATAACTTAGACTAGATCCTGGATCAATTAAAATAGCTATAGGGGTTTGGTTTATCTTACCTTCTACTTCCACCATGGAATTTTGATAGTTTTCCTGTCAATTCTCCAAGGCTGCATTGATCCTGGGCATAGTCCTCACTAAGTCTCCAACAATCATCTCCTCTTGTATTGTATGGATATTACTGACAGTCTTTTTCCGATTAGGACATAATGAGGAATAATGTGGGCCATTACAATCCTAGCACTTTATGGGTTCTTTGTGTAATTACCATGATTATTAGCAGACTCTTTACCCTTTGGATTATTCTGATTGTTTGGTGAATTATTCTTATTCCCTTGGAATTTCTTGTTAAGAAAGTTTCTGGCCTTATTATTTTTAGAATTCCGATTGGGCACAAATTCTTTCTTCTTTTGATCATAATTATTATTTTTATTATTGGCCTTCCAATTGGCCATGCTCTCGTTTTTCTAGTTCTATTCATAACAGAAATTGGCTTTCCTCATAGATTCTTCCAGAGTTTTTGGATTGTCATATTCAATCCTATCTTTTATGTGATAAGGTAAGCAGCTGAGGAACCGTTGTACCTTCGGTTTCTCATCTACAAGGTATGGCACATACATAAGCAGACTTAAAAACTTGTTGTTCAAATATTTCATAGTCATTGTACCTAATTTAAGCTCATAGAATTCTTTTGCTCTCTCTTCATAGTATTGTTCAGATAAAAATTTCTTTTTAAAGTACTTCTTAAAGGTACTCCAATTTACGTTCTTCTCTCTTATTCCTTTCACTTTATTTAAATCTTGCCACCATATATCAGCTTTCCCTAAAAGATTATAGATAGTCATTCTAGCCTTTAATTGGTTAGAATAGTTATAAATCTGGAAGTACTTTTTCATCCCAGATAACCAGGATTCTGCTTCCTCCCCCTTCTCAGTTTCTCCATTAAATGTTGGCGGTTTAATCTTTTTAAACTCCCCAAAAATTTCCTCATAAGGTTTATATTTTCTCTTTTTAGTATAATGGTTGTCATCACTACTATCACTAGTGGAATGAAAAATGCATTGATCACCAAACACCTTTGAATATGAGCTGCTTTCATTTTTAGTCTATTTAATCTTTTTATATTTATCTTGGTGACTTATATCTTCTGAATTGACTCTTTTACCCCTTCCCTCAGTTTGAAATCTTTCTATCAGGATCTGATTCAGCTCCTCCTGAGCTCTCAGAATCCTTTCATTTTCTTTTTTAACAGATTCCATTTCATATTTCAAGTCTTTTACTATTTGTAAAAGTTCTGAGGAATTAGTGGTTAAGTCTTCTTGTATAGGGTCTCTTTGTAAGTTTTCTTGTTCAGTAAAGGGAGATTCCTCTTCCGCATATTCCTCCATTCTTTCCATACCTGTTGTTAAACTCAAACACAAATTTCTCTATTGAATAAAATATTCATAATTTACATAAAATATCCTTGACCCCACTGGTTCATCAATTACAAATTAGCATAAAATTTAACATATTGTTCCTCAAATAATATAAAATTGTTTTTGCAAAATTGGGGCATGTGACACCTTAGGACATCCATCTCCTGCCACCACTATTCTACTAGACCTTTGAATTCCTTATGTTCTTTCCAGAACTATTCAAAGTGAAAAGGTTTAGTAAGTCGAGCCGTCGCCCCATCCCATCTTAGGCACGCGGGCCAGTGGTCAAATCCAGCTGTTGGGATCACATTCATCCTAATCTCCCCTGCTCCCCTCACCATGTTCTCTATCACTAGAAAATGGTCTAATATTGAGGAAACCAAGTGATATCTACCTCTCCTATCGTTCCAAGTAAACCACCCATCCCCATTTTCTAAGTCCATAAGGGCGCTTAGGGTGAGGGCTTCCCTAAATTCCTCCTGATATTTGTCCAACATCCTTCTTCCCCCCTTTTTTCCCCCGGAGAGAGGTTATCAGATTAATGTCCCCACCTATAATCCAATTTCCTTCTGTGGCCATTGCACAGAGCTAGCATAGGTGATGAACAAACGCCTGCTTTTGCGGGAAGGCACTCGGCCCGTATATATTCACAATCGTCCCTCTAATTTCTGTACCTAGGATTTGGAAATATGCTAATAGGGAGAAATGGCCCACTCTTCCCTCCAGTAGATCCACCTCTCTGGGTTGCCATAAGATATCCATCCCCCCTTTCATACCATCTGCATCTAATTCCATAACCTTACGACCTTTCCATATCTTTTTCCTGATCTTCTGCATTGTCTCAAAACTACACTTGGTTTCTTGCAAAAGGAGAATGCCTAGTTTTTCCTGCTTAATCTTCCTATCTAGGGTTCTAATATTACTTGGGTGATTACACCCCCTAATATTCTAGGTAACTATCTTCATAGGGTAACTTTAATTACTTCAGAGAAGGCCGCATTAATCGTGGGATACTGGCTTGATTCGATTAGCTTGACTCCAATTTCTGCTATCCTCTGCTTGTTTGTTTTTCAACCTCTCTTTTGATCCTCTTCTAGCATTTTCCTCTTGCTACCCTTCTGCCCCTCCACACTTATCCCCGGATCCTTGTGAGCTTTAGATCAAATAATTTCCTGCTGTAAAAGTTCGATCTGCTCTTGGGGTACATAACCCAAGCCTGCTTTCCTACATTCCAATTCTAGGGCGTCCATATCCAAATCACCGAGATCCATGTCATCGACTTCATCTTCTTCAATGGTGACTGGCTTGTTTCCACTGTTACTCACTTCAGCTGCCTGCTTCATCTTAGTCTCCTGGGCTTTGGCTGCATCTCCTTCCTCGTGCACTTGCTCCTCTACCACTTCCTCCAAGACCTGGAAAGGGTTTGAAGAGCCCGCGGGTTTTCCAGATCCTTCCTTACATGCCTTCTTCCCTCCATTACTCCGGCCCCTCCTCCTATTTTTGACTTGTGTAAACCCTTCATTTGCTGGTGTCTCCTCCTGATCCTGTGCCTTCTTCTCCTGCCTCCCTCTGGGGTAGTTCCTCCCAAAATGGCCATACTCATGGAAGATCCTGCACCAGAAGGGTAACTGCTCATAGTTGATTTGTTGGATCCATTCCTCACCATCCCAGTTCAAGCTGATTGCTTCAGGGAGATCCTTTGAGAGATCCATATACACACAGATTCGAGCAAATGTTGTATACCACTGGAGCCTGGTTTTCTTAGTGACTTTCATAAATTCCCCAATTGAATTCCCAACATCATGAATGACTTCCATATCCCAGTATTCCCCGAGAAGACCCACTAGGAGAATCCACATTGAGGCTACTGTCATGTCCTCTGATTCAGGATTGAATCGCTCCTTCCATGGCCGGAGGTAAATCCCAGCTGAGAAGAAAAAGTGCGGCCCTCCTTCCAAGATCATGTCACAATCTTCTTGATTGAAGAAGATGATGGTGAAAAAACCCTTCGCTCCCAACTGCAGGTCATAATGACCCTTTGGGCTCCATGTGCTCTGAATCCAGTGAACTAGGTATTTCTCCCTAGGCCAAATCCCCACAAATTTCCCAATTAAATCCTTCTCCTTCCACATCTCTATTTTCCCTCAGATCAATTCTGAACGGATTTGGATCGCTGGGATCGATTGAGCCCTCGAGAGGCATCCTCCCATGCTCGATCTCCTCCCTTCGCTTATCCCCTCTTTGCCCCCACTATCTCCCGTCATCCATTGGCTCCACGATGAGGCCACCTCCATGCCTGAACAAGGGATTTTGCATCCCCCACCCTGACTGGGCCAAGCACAGAACGCGCCAGCCCTACTTTTCACCCTGCTCCGTCAAAAAATCCTCTTCGTCCCCCTTGTCCCTATCCAATTCACCAAGTGATTGTCAATTTTGTATTTTGTAAGTTGTTGCATATCATTGACATACATAAATAACCATAAATCATCCCATATCATAAATTCGTTGAGGCCATACTAGGTTTTGGAAACCTTCATTACGCGGGACTTCCCTAGGCCAAAATTGCCTAAAATCCCCAATTATTTCCCAAACTATAGAGAACTCTCCATACATGTTACAAACTATCAAAAAATATATTTTATGATATATAAAGGCATGATAACACCTATTAACTTTTCCCTAAGCCCCTGGTCGAAAGGACGGAAGGAATTTCCCTAGTTTCACGGTTGGATGACCCAGAAGCGTGGGAGTAGGTTTTTGCATAGTGAAATCTGAAAGCTAAATGGTCCCCTATCTAAATGTGTTAGGGTAAAGTAATTCACTATTCTAAACTCACTCTCGTTTTCTTCCCACTGCCTACTCCCGTGTCTACAAATTTCTCAGGAAAAAAAAACCCTTATTTTCCTAGTCCGAAGATGCACTGAATGGTTGTAATTCAAATATCAGAAATTTAATTTAATTTTGCAGGTTTAGATAGTGTTCAGGTCTGCATATCATACTTGGGACATTACAATTAATCATGGATCCCTCTATCACGAATACATTCAACAACTTCAATATTACAATCGAAAGGTAGTTTGATATGTTTACTTCAATCATCAATTTGAAAAGACCTCTTGGATTGAGCCTTTGGACTAGATTGAGAACTAGGAGAGCCCTCTAAAAATTAGTCAAGATAGACACTAACATGAACAACAATCCCTCCACCACCAACACGTTTGTGAGAAGAACCCTGAGCTAAAACCCTGGGAACCTCAATCATCCCCAAGATCCTTTCAAGATAAGTATTAATATATTTCATATATACATATATATGAAAACATTTAATGATGTTTCAAAACAAAACTTAATAAAACTAATATTGTCATTATAAATTTAAAATTAATTCTTCTTCTTGAATAAAAATCGATATATCATTAATATATTTCATATATACATGTATATGAAAACATTTAATGATGTTTTAAAACAAAAAAAACTTAATAAAACTAATATTGTAATTATAAATTTAAAATTAATTCTTCTTCTCGAATAAAAATCGATATATCATTTGGTATTGTTGTATTTTTATAATTAGTCATCATAAAAAATGGAAGATTGTTCTTAATAAACAAGGTCTAGGTATTACATTTACATTTTTGTAAATATGTTGTGTTGTTAAGATGTAAATTGTTTTCTATCTAATTTAGACCATTTTTATTATGATTTTTTTTTAATTTAAAGTTTTATATTTGATATTTTAGAGTCCAATTAGAATATTATGGTTTAGTTGGTTTTTTTTTTTTAAATTTAAGCTTTAAGAATTGTCTTTCAAACTTATTTTGTTCATTATTTATATTGGCAACTCTTAAGTTGATTTTATATTTCTAACATTCATTAGCATGGTTTTCTTGGTCCCACCTCTCCATTTTTTTTGTTTACATAAATGGATGTTTTCCCCTGTTATGGGAAGCATTAAGTTGATTGTTGACTGTATGTTTGCATATTAACAGAAAATCCTTACATTAAACCTTGCTAATTTTCCTCCAAATTGTTTGCATCTATAGTAGCAAGGAGCTTGAGACAAGGTCTTTATGGAACTCTTAGTTATAGTTCCCTAGCTAGATTTGGGCCCCTACACACACCAAGCATAAAAATAGGTAGAGAAAGATGACTGGGCACCAGGGGAAAAGCAATATTGGATGAATAGAGGGGGGACCAATATATATTACTCTTCTGCATAATATTCTGTTTAGCTCATACACAATGGTGAAGATAATCGAGCCATTTATTTTGTGTAGGATGAATTAGTGAAAAATACTCAAATATAAATATGGGTGATCACCATCGGTGTATTTTCTAGTTTGTTAATTGGTATCTGCCTCCTATTAGTTTTGTTATTCTATGTGAAATTGAAAATCTAGAGATGGGTTCACCTAAACAATAATATAATACATAAAATTTGTATCTGCAGTTGTAAAGTTAAAATTTCTTGTAGAGAATTAATTTTTCAACATATTTACTTCATAAATGTCTAATAAAAACATATAAATAATATCAACAAAAAAAACTCCAATCACACCAAATAAAAAAATTGATTAATTCTTTAAATTTCAAATTTTCAAAATAAAAAAACAAAGAAACATATAAAGAAACATTGAAGACCATGGATGAGATGTAAGAGAAAATGAGTATTTGACATGATACTTCAAGCTCAAAAAAATATATATATCTCACATCTTTTAGCAAGCACTTATATTTGTAGATAGATTCATATGGAGAGAACAATTTTTAGTGATGGATAACGAGGAAGAATCACTTCTTTTAGCCAGCACTTATATTTGTAGATAGATTCATATGGAGAGAACAATTTTTAGTGATGGATAACGAGGAAGAATCACTGTATCTTATATTTTTATGGTTCCTCCAAAGAAACTCAAGAATGGTAATGCCAAATCTTGTTAAAGCCCAACATCACCACCAACAACAAAGATGAGGTGTTGTCACTATAACAAGGTTAACTCAAGAATGGTAATGCCAAATCTTGTTAAAGCCCAACATCACCACCAACAACAAAGATGAGGGGTTGTCACTATAACAAGGTTTATAGGTAAAACTCTAAAGTTAGTTTTCAAAATCCCTATTTGTGTAAATATTTGAATTAGATAGATTTGACTTGGAAACCAAGACCAATAAAAGTCAAGACAAACTATGTGGATAGATTTGACTTGGAAACCAAAATAGTCTTCATTTGTATGACACTCTTCATTAGTTGGTTTTTTAGGGTAAGAGTCATGCTTTATAGTACATATAATAAAAGTCGATATAAAAAAAATGGTTCACACTTCTAGATAATATATTTGATATAAATGTCCCAAAAGATAATGTCAACACATCATCTTTTGTTTATGGAAAGAATTTTATGATGGCTAAGGTATGAAAGATACTTTTCATAAAGACCTCCGCTAAGACAACATAGAAATTAAGTCTGAGATTTGTGAACATAGAAATTAAGAACATATTTATATGCTTGATTGTCCTCATTAATAAGGCTTTTTGTACCATGTGTTTTTTTTTTTCTTTCGCAAGGAAAATTGTTGATATAGCTGTCTTACCATACCGAAGGAAATGTACATTTCCCATTTCTAATATTAAGGAATTTGGTCTTTTCAATATACATGATTATTAAAATAAAACTAAAAACATGAAAATATTGTTTTTGACATTTTCACTTTTTCTTTTTACTATTGGATTTTGAGATGAGATGACATTGTACATGGAAATGCTTATATAATGATAAATCTTACTTGGATTATGAAACAACATTGTCATTTACAATGTTTATATTTTGAATCTTCTTAACACCAATATAGTTTTATATAAGAGACAAAACCATGTTGTCTTTTACCTTAAAAGTTTTCTGTATATCAATTAATTACATATATGCTCATTGTGAATTATCTATATATATATTTAATTAGCAATGTAATATTTTAACATGACGTACTGTAATATAATAAGAAATACATTTTATTTTATATAAATAATAGAATTCATGTTATATAAAAAAATATGTTTAAATTTTAGAGAGAAAATCTAAAATATATAACTTGTAACATTCAATTTTGATGATCATGATTCATTTCTCAAATTATTTTAATTGTTTGAGTATCTTTCTTCCATCGTATATTCTATTGTACTTGTGTTATTTGAAATATTTTGTTGATTGACTTGAGTTTGGCATTGCACCTCTCCATGTTATATCTACAAACATAAAAATAAAATGTAACATGTATATTTTTATTTAAAGTATAATACACATGATTTTGTAAATAAAAAATCATACCATAGCAATGATTGTTTCATAAAAAACTACATATCTTTTTTAATATGTTCATCATTTTGTCTCTTAAGATATCTTTTGTTGGATCCACTCCATACTTTCTTTCCTACGAGTTTTATACACCATAAAAAAATATGAATATAATTAATTGTTTTGTGTTGCTCCATTAACTATAAATTAAGGTAAGTTAAATAACATAGCTATCCGCAAATTGTTCAACTAACCCTTAATACTCCAACATATACTCACAACCTATAATGTCTAAATAATTACTCTCTATATGTTAGCACCTATAAACATATATATATGATTTTAAATTAATTAAAATATATACATCACAACAAATATGAAATCTTAAGTAAGGAAAACACACAGTTAGCACTCACAAACTTAATGATCAACCATTTTCTTCCTTGTCATCTTGTCTTATATGTTGAAAGGGTTCCATTTGTTTTCCTCTTTTTAATACAACAAAACGAGTGAAAATTAATATTTCAAGACACAATTAAAATCCTTGTACCTAAAAAAAATGAATACAAACATTTGATGCGCGTCACTATTGTTAGGATGGCTTCTCTTATGATGCATTCTTTGCCCATCTCCTTATACAATTTTTTTGACATCCATACTAGCATGTTCATATATCACATTGATCCTCCTTTGGAATTTTATCAATCTTTTTGACAAATTAAAAACACAATAAAAAATCGATTAGTACTTATATGAAAATAAATATAACAAAACTATTAATTTGAAAATTTTTAGACTAGATATGCATATTAAAAAAAACACGTTTAGCATAATTTTTAAATGATTCTTTTTTGTTATCATATGTTTTTTTTATTGCATGTTTCACAAGACTTATTAATCATTTCTCTAGAAACACTTGCTATAGTTTATGTATACCCCAATTCCTAGAGTCATTATACTGATTTTTAAATTATGAAAAAAATATCTACACATTCTTTTTACTCTATTTTTCATAGTTTTATAAGGTTCCACACCCTCTCATTAACGTTCAACACCAATCCAGATGGACTGAGGATTAATTCATCATCATTTACATCCTTCGAATTATTATCTTCTTAAGACAACCTTATGTTCCATCATTGTCGGTCCCTACACAACATTCGACAAATACAAAATAAAATGATTGAAACATGTTAGTGTTTATTGTTAAGAAGTAAATTTATAATAAAAATTCAAAGAAAACTTCATATTGATCACCTTATGATCCAACTTATTCATCTTTTCACAACATTCCCATAAATCTTTTATGCTCTTTTCCACTTAATTTATAAATAATCTTTAGAATTTCTTCAAGGTTTTTCTTTGGATGACACACATGATCCAATACACAACATGTAAGCCTAAATAAAATTGAAGTAAAATACTTACATAATGATATATGTTTTAGAAACAAAGTGAATAATTTTAGGTTAAAAGTGTTTTCAACTTAAGCAATGAGTACAATATAGTAACACACACCAATGCACTAAATACAAATTTAATCATCTATGCATCATTGATGTGCAATACACATTTATAAACTCGGTTATGTTTAAAAAAAGACAAGCATTATCAAAATGGTACGCTTATATAATATTTAACTACTTTTATATATATATATATATATATATAACTTATTTAGTTGATTTTATATTTTTAAATTCCATACTAAACAATACACTTTTAATACACAAAATCATCGGTGCATTGATACTATAATGTTCACACCAATAAACAAGAAATCATTTTTTAAAATAAAAGGGACAATATTTTAGATCCAAAGTAATGAATGGTCCTAATCCAAACAATATAGAAATCCCTATATACAAGTATACAAATCCAATAAATATTTACCTAAGAACAAAACTCATTGTAAAATTGTAGAGAGAATAAAGATTCAATGCAAGAGTTTGTAGCAACACAAAACAAAAGATATATTGACAATAAAAGATATATTGACAATAAAACTAGGGTTGTAACATTAAAGGTAACATTCAAATTATTACTTTTTTGAGATACTCTATAAATACTAATAGGAATAAATAAATTGTTTTTTTTTATTTTTTATAAACAAATGAGGGTAAATTTCAATGAATAGAATGAAGTTGCATACCTTAAATTTGTACTTTGCATATTTGTGTTTGAGCTATGATGATCCTCTACAAGTTTGACTCTTCAAAAAAATTTATATGCTTAAAGGTATTCCTTAGAAAGTCTCTCTTACACAAGTTGTTAGTGAAATATATAAAAACAAAAGAAAACAACAACAACCATAGAACGTGAGATTTACATGTAAACCCTACTATATACAGGTAAATCCATAAGGAAATGGAAAGTTTGATCTTTTATTATTACTCGAGAAAAAAATTACAATGCTTTCTTCTATCTCTCTTGTGTTATAATGTCAAGTAGTCACTCCTTTTTTTATACAATACATGAGGGTTATAGTAGGAACCGAAATACACTAAAAGGGTCTATAATTTTTCACCTTAAGGGTTATTCCCTTGAACCCCTGAAGAGTGGGGGGCATCCCCATACCCTTGTATGGAGGGCATGGAAGCCCCCTATCCAACCCCCTTGCATGCCTCATGCATGTGGGAAGTGCGCAGTAATAGAGATTTTGATATTGGCGTAATCTCCTAACAATCTTCCACTTGAATTCAACATATATGAAGTTCCTTGCCTTTGTTTTCCATCTTAGTTTCATTTCCCAATGATGCCTTCATCACATTTTCAACGAGCCCAAAGAAGTATTCGCTTCACATTATACTTTTGTGGTAGTAATGACATGCATTCTAAGTCAAGATATATGTTGCAAATCTTGTTTTTTAATCCTTTCACATGTATTAATTCATAAAAAATAGACAATAATATTCATGCCATTTTGTGGTCATCTTTATAGTTGGTTTGAATACTTGAATATTGTTAAATACAAACATATAACTTCCATGTATAGTATGTGCAAGAATGATTATGCTTTCGAAATTTTTAACAGGAAGAACCTATTTTATATCGATGGCCATCTTTTCACTCATGGGAACATTGAAGGTTCATAAATAGTTGTAGGTGCTCATTGTTCAATGAAAATTATTTGTTTTAGAAAAAAGAGTTCTTTGTGAAAAGTAAGGAATCTAGATTTGTTTTTGTGATGCAATTCATATTTTGTCTCTTGGTGATGAGTTGTTAATAAAATACAACTTTCATATATCATGAACTGCTCAATAAATGTGGCTTTCATTGGGACAACATTTTGATGTTCCCTTGGGGAATAACAAAAACATCCTTGAGTCATTGTATTTTTGGGTTTTCAATGGAATTAATGTAAATTTATTTATTAATTCAACACTTGTTTTATAAAGTGGTTGGTTGCATGTGTGCTAATGGTAAAAAATCCATGCTTCTAATAATGGTTTGGTTTAATGTTTGAACATACTAAATGAAATGTGTTTACTTATAATATCATTTATTTAATGTTGAATATTTTTGCAATCAAGATTATGATGATAAGAGACCTATCTACCATCTAATTGTGTATCCCACTCTAAATTCAAATTGAGAAAAGTTTGTTAAATGAGCACAACTAAAAAAAGAAGCATACCAGGCACGGTTGAATCAACCTCCTATTCAAATCCCACAATATCTCAAGTCACAATTTCATAATGTATATAATAACATTGTTCCTTCACATAATGGGGAAAAAGATAATCATTTAAAGGTGAGTATGGATGATTTGTTACGAGATACCCATGCCATGGAGGGAATGGATATATGCATTCCAACAATATGAGTGAGTGGATGATTCTCATATCAAAAATACCTTATTCCAAATCCTAAAAGTTTCTTCCATCACCCCTCTCTTTGGACATGATCTAAGGTTTCACTACAATAATTCACCCCTTTAATGGGGGATTAGGATTTTTGGGGTCTTGCCAAAACTGCCTCTAAACATTTTTTTAGAGATGTTATTGTTACAGTTGATTTTACCACACATGGTAGATCACACATTTATGGCCTTCCCTGTCCCTCTGCAGACTCTTTGGACCCCATGGACTATTTTTGTACCTTTGATGTTTCCAATATCATCCCTAAAAACACCTGTCATTTTCCATACACGACTTTTAAACCCATTCTTGCGTATACACGTGTATATAACCCTTAAAACTGCGTACATCGGGATGTGTGCAAAAGGCCAAAGATTTTTGGAGTTTTCCTTGATGTGGATATGAGTCACTTGTCTCTTGGCCTTTCATATGCCTTGAGATCAGTCGGATTTGACCTTCCATTACCCCATTGAAGCACTATATAAGGAACCCTTTGGATACATTGAAGAGGGGGAATTGAAGAGCAAGAAAACTATAGTCCATTGTTTCCATAGCTTGATTATACTTAAGTCTGCATCCCTTTGTCCCTTGGAGCACTTTGTGTTCTTTACAAGCTTGCCTTTACATGTGATCTTGCTATCGAGATATGGAGGATTGAGGTGGTGGAGGCCCAGGTGTAGGACTCAATTTCTTCAGTTTGTAGACGTGCCAACAGAGGTTTTCATTCATGTAATCTCTGATTTATATTAATAGAAATATATTTTCATGTCCAATGATGTGCATTTAAATGATCATTGAAACCATGGATGCTTTTAATAACTTATAAATTATTGATTATATATGCTAGAGTAGGTCTAACACCATTATATAGCATGCTTGTCTTGTTTGCTGATTGTTGAGAGAGAAAATTGTTAACACAAGCTGGATTGGAAAAGCTCAATGGGGATCTAAATCAACCATCCAGAATAAGGTATGTTTTGAGATCCTTTAGTGTTAGATGTTTTATTTCTCTTGCATATTGGGAAGGGATTCATTTATGCGGTTACTCTTTCTGTTTTGGTACACCCCAAGCCATAGGAAGTTTTCTCCATAATAGAATTGGCGACCATACTAGGGAGTTCCTAGTAATTTCCTTTGGGGTTTTGTCGGCATTCAATGTTCATGAAATGCTATGATTACTCTGTTTCTGAGTTGGGTCTGGGGGCATGTTTTCCCAGTAGTGTCTTACAGGAGTAAATTTTGTCTCAGCTTGTATGTTTTCCTTCTTTTTTATATCTTTTTCTTCCTATACGCGGTTTTTTCCTTCACAGTCACGTGTACATGCGGGTTTAATTCCTAGAATAGCTGCGTATATACATGGATTTTCTACAAACAGTTGCATATGCCCTAATTTTTGCCTTTTTGGGGAATATTAAGTGTTGTTGGGTGAGTTTGGATGATTGTTGAGTCTTCTTGGATGCTTCTGGAATCTGTATAAGCCCTTGTTTCTCACCAGAGACACTTTTTAGTTTAAATTTTTGAAAATGTTCTTGTCATTTCATTTTCTATTTTTTGTTTTGGGATTAGTGCATTAGGTCTCTTTTACCTTGTTGCTTTGCTTGGGTGTTGTCTAGTAGTGCTTGTAGAGTTTGGGGGTTCTAGAGTCATAATTTTTCCTTTTATCACATTTAATTCAAAAAAAAATTGCATCATTATGCATTGTTTGCATTTTGCATTTGCATGGTACTTGCACTAGGTTTGCTTGGATAGTATTAGTCAGATTTTCATATAGGAATGATTTCATATTCATTTGAAGGAAAATTTTGCACTTCACGTAGTAGCACACCCCATTTTTCATTAGACACAGTGCATTTGCATTGATTGTTAGGTGTGCATTTTACTTCTTGTTGCATCATAACATCATTAGTTGCACGACCATTTTCCCTTTTGAGTAATAAGCCAATTAAAATCCACGCATAATAAAATGAATTACACTATTTTCTCTTATAGGGTGCACCAACAAGACTAGGTTTTAGGGTCTTAGAATAGTTCATTGTGAGTAAATTCTCCAAGACCACTAAATGAAGCATGTATGTGTCTGTCCAGGTGAGAGTGTGAAATTCCTTTATATAATTAGTGTTCTTAGGATCCTCCTCTTACAAGGGAGTTAAGCATGAGGCAGTTTGAGCGGTTATGATTAGGATGACCCCTGGTTGTAACTGAGTAGCACCAGAGACATATCCAGGATTATATTCATATCTGGGGGCTCTTTTGAGAGTTTTGGGATTTGTTACCCTACCCATATGGTCAATCCCACCTGCGACTATCCGCCTAAGCATTGATTATATTGAGGTGCCTTAGTTTCCTTACCTAGGTTATCGAGGGGGTACTTCGCAGAGGTTATTCTGTAGGTATCCTAGCAAGGTAGGGGTCAGACAACACAGTCACTATATGCGTTGAAGCTGAGGGCCACTATAATTGGTTACGAACCTCCGCTTGTTGTGTATGGGATTCTCAAGCCTCTCATAAGTGAGACATACCTACTTCATTTGGGAGCTCACATATCCTACCCTTGTTTTCTTGCGATTTGGCTTTACATGTTATAGGTGTGTGCTCTATGCGCGCTAGTTTGCCTAGGTTTTGTGTAATTAGATTGATTCTTTTCATTTTTTGAGTCATTGTGGATTCGGGCGCGGCACTTCACTGTTCTCATCATTTAGCAGGACTTTCACCTTCCACATCTCCTCCTCCTTTGGGAGAGAGAAACAGACAGTCTGGGCGAACTACTTCTCATATTGATTCACACACTATGGGAGATCATGAGGATGAGATTCCAGAGATGACCTCTCCACCTCACGATGTTGGGGAGGAAGATCCTACTCCCATATATGATCCTTCACTGAAAATACCTTCACATTTTGGTTATGATCCCTCATTCACAGGTCGTCGGTATTGGTTACCAGGTGACGAGACTCATTATGAACCCACAAGCACTAGTCATGTTCGTTTTGGCATGTCTGATATCCCTACAGCCGATCCAACACATCATGTTGAGTCGAAAGTTGACCCTAGCACTATGCCTAGGGGCACTCCTATTCCTTTCCATGCGAAGATATTTGGGAGCACTAGTCACATTGCACCTTCCATCCCAGCGATGGAAGCAACCTCACATGTTTGTCCTAGACCTAGTGTTAGTAATCATATGTGGATACCAGAACCGAGATGAGTGACCATTGGGAACACCACTTACATCCCTTCACATGTCCCTTCATCCTCAAACCCTACTCCTTTGAATGCATTTTTGACAACCCTTCCTCCCCCTCATTCACGTGGTCCTTCAGGACTGAATATCGCTACTAGCCATGTTCGTACTGCAACTGCTCGCACGGTAGTATCTCAAAGTCAAGTACCTCTTATTGTGTCGGGAGGTCATATCCTTATTTCTGGATCGTCTTATGGTCCATCTCAAGGAGTTCCTTATATCCCTAACTATGGACATTCTCATGGGACATCCCATGGGACACCTTATGGAGATTCTCATGGACAGTATTATGGACCACAGTATGGACAGAACTATCAACCCTATGGGTACCAGTATCAACAACCTGCTTACTCTTCCAATTATGGCTTTGTAGCAGTGCATAATTAAGGTACCCCACATCACAATGCTTCCATGCAGCCCTATACGGGTCAAATGGGAGAAGGTTATTATGGCCAAGGCTGTGATATTTATAGTGATCAGCCTTACATGAACAGAACTATTAGGGAGTGTGGCATAGACTGACTCAACCTAGGCTCCCTTTCCTCACAACATTGAACTTACCTGACTTATCGAGACTTATGAACGATCTGGTATCTCATTACCTGGCCTGGCTGGCCGTCCCTAACAAGCTTCCTTCAGACATTCCCAAGTTCAAGGGTAAAGCTAGAGAAGATCTTAGTGAGCATGTCACTACTTTTCACCTTTGGTGCTCTTCCAATTCCTTACATGACGATTCAATCCGTTCGAGGCTATTTCAACGCACCCTCATCGGGCCTGTAGCAAAATGGTATATAGAGTTACCAAGGGGGGCATATGTTTTATTTGATGACCTTGCCATGACTTTCCTCAATCACTTTCAGCTACCGGTATGTTACAACGTCGGTACTGAACTCTTGTCGACATTTTGACAAGACAAAGCCACACATATCTCGGATCCTATTCAAGAGTGGCATAGACAAAAGAGGTTGATTAAAGCCTTTATACCACCATAATTTCTCCTTGAGTGGTTCCTCAATTCGTTGTTACCTTACATCGTGAAGGATGTTTCTACATCTGGAGTCCAAAATGAGGAACAAGCTATATTTAGGGCACACAAGTTGGATTTGATCTATGCTAAATCTAGACTTTTGTATGAGATTATACCTAATGCTCTGCGATCTAGTTTCGATCCCAAGATCAAGCCTGGGCCACATGCCGATGGCATTCTGGGCTCTACAAGTACCAAACCTGTGGATTCGGTTGTGAAACAAGTGAGCCAATTGTCAATTAATCAATCCATGTCAGGACAAGCCATATCTTCGTCTCAAGATACCCAATCGGTGACTGTACTTTTCATGCAATCGTCGGACCAGAAGGGCAACCAGCAGCCAAGAAGGAATAAGAAAAAAGGGAAAAATAATCGTAAGTGTGGGAACAAGAATGAAAAATGCTAATTATAATGACAAGAACGCTCGTAATACTGGGGGGGACAAGCAGATTAAACGTAAGGTAAAATTTCCATGCAAGTTATGTAAGGAGGACCACCTCACTCACTTGTTCCCTCATATGGAAGATGCCTCGAGGTTCATAGCACAGGGCCCAGTCATGCTAACTATTTTTTTACCCAACAATCAAAATATGAATTCAAGGACCATTGATCCTCACTGTGCATTGGGTGGAGATCCAAATCCGTCGAAGGCCAATACTGGTCGTGGTTGTGTCAACATGGTGCACACTACTAAGGTTGTGACTCGTGCGAAGGATTATGGTTCGTCACAACCAGACCTTGGAAAGGAACCTGCTCCACCCGAGAGCCCTTTGCATATCGAAAAACCTATGGATAAACCTGAAGTTGCTCCTCGCATTCCTAAGGGATTCCTAAAGCATTCAAGGCACAATCCTAATGCCCGAGTCACCTAGAACTATTTCATTATCGAGGATTTGGGCCAAACTCCTTGTGCGATGTCTATGCTTGAAGTACTTCATACTTGTCCTCCACAAAGGAGAGCCTTGCTTTCTAATCGTGGGGTTAATGATGATAACTCTTCTTTCATTATCAAATTTGAAACCATGGGAATAACGAATCGCTTGCCTTACTACATATCTCTTTTGATTCATGTAGAGTGTCTTAATATGACCGTCAAATACACTGTTATTGATGAAGGCATTGCTGCTTCTGTGATGTCTTTGCCATGTTGGAAGGGTTTGGGTTCTCCTGAGTTGTCTCAATCTGCTACTATATTGACATATTTTGATGGTAGATCATTTCGGCCACACGGGATTCTTCCTTCTCTTAAGGTCCAATTGGTAGGGAAGACCATTACGATCAAGGTCGAGGTGGTTGATGCGCCTCTTGACTACAGTCTTTTGCTGGAGCAGAATTGGATGTATAGTATGCAAGTTGTAGCCTCTTCTCTCTTTCGAGTGGTATGATTTCCATTTAATGGCAATATCGTTACGATTGATCAGACATCATTCCATAATCTGAGTGTTAATGCATCATCAGGAACTTCTATCCCGATTATCGATCATTCTCATCCTGCAACTGGGAGTGTGGGTGTGGGTATCTATCTGTCTCTTATGGGAACCTTTAGCTATCCTGCACCCATTCTTATGATCGGTTCTAGTTTTGGTGGGGATTCATCCTCATTTAATTCAGTGTCTTTTCACACTACCCATATGGAATATCCTTGGATTATTCCTTCACTAAGCCCTCGATTGGACCTATCAAAATGGATGTGTCGTTGCCTGCAACAATGGTAGCATATCAAGCAAATCTTGATCAAGTTGCAGAGCCTAGTCCTTCCTCTTCGTGGATGGAGGAGGAGGACCCGTATGTGTTTCCTGCATGGGCAGTTGATTCCTCTCACGCACATGATTGCCTCGATGATGTCTTAACATCGGACGAAGCCATTATTGAGGCCATGTCTGGGTTTGAGCCACCTTGGGAAGAGTTACATCATCGATCATATTTTCTTCCCTAACTCGACCGTATGGAGCATGATGACTTTAGGGAGATTCTTAGCAAGAATATTGGTAGTCCCGTGGTTCCATTGAGCTCTCCTGGTCATATGGCCGATGGAAACATGGCGAATTTATCACCTACTATTCCTATCAATATTTCTCACGATCCTGGCAAAGTTGAGAACATCTACATTGGGGTGAGTTGTTCCCTTGATGAAATAAAGGAGTATACCGAGCTATTTAAAGAGTTTCATGACATATTTTCTTGGTCATACGAGGATATTCCAGGTATTGACCCTCGTATTGTCGAACATGAGATTAATACCTATCTAAATGCGAAGCTGGTTCGACAACATTTACGTGCGGTGAATCATAGAAAAGCACCTGCCATTAAGGCTGAGATAGAGAAACTGTTAAAAGCTAGTTTTATCTATCCCATTCCCCTGATGGAGTGGGTTTCAAATCCCATTTCGGTTGATAAGAAGTAGGGAGCGATCCATATATGCATTGATTTTTGTGATTTAAATCGTGCTTGTCCTAAGGATAATTTTCCCACACCATTTATTGATCATATTTTGGATGAGTGTGTAAGAAGGGAGGTATTCTCCTTCATGGATGATTTTTCCGAATATAATAAGATTCAAATCAAACCCGATGATCAACATAAGAGTTCATTTATTTGTCCTTGGGGTACTTTTGCATATTGGAAGATGCCTTTCGGCCTAAAAAACGTCGAAGCTACATTTCAGCGGGCTATAACCTTAATTTTTCATGATCTCAAAACGATTATCAAAGTGTATTTGGATGATCTTGCTGCTCATTCTCATTTGAGAGTGCGTTATCCATACCATTTGAGGTTAGTGTTCAAAAGATGTCGTCATTACCAAGTTCGGTTAAATCCTCATAAATGCAGCTTTTGCATGATTGTTGGTCGCTTTCTAGGGTTCATCGTATCCAGGGAGGGTATAATATTTGATCCCTTAAAGGTTGAGGCAATACTTCAATTGTCTCCCCCATGTAATATTAGACACCTTCAGTGTTTTCAAGGCAAGGAAAATTTCTTGCGAAGATTCGTGGTTAATTTTTCCAACTTGACTAAAGACTTTATGCGTATTTTAAAGAAGGACACTCCTTTTTGCTGGGATGAGTGAGCCCAAGAGTCCTTTGATTCTCTTAAGCAAGCCTTAGCATTGGCCCCCATGCTTTTTCCACCTGAATATAGCCGTGATTTTTTTATTTATGTGGTTGCACCTATGAAGACGGTTGGTATGGTTTTGGTTTAGGAGGATGAGGAGCTCCACGAGCATGGCATATATTATTTGAGCTGAAACCTTATTGATGCGAAAATATGTTATTCCCATGTGGAGAAGCTTTCCTTGGCCACCGTTCATGCAGCTCAGAGATTGAGACATTACATTCTCCTTCGTCGAACCTTGGTTGTAGCTCATATCAATCCGTTTCAGTTCGTCCTCACTAGAAGGATGATTAGGGAAAATACAATAAATGGATTGTTATTTTGCAAGAGTTCAATCTTGAATTTGTTTTTATGAAATCGAAGAAATCATTGATCTTTGCAGAGCTCATATCTGATTTTCCATGTTTGGAGGAGGAAGAGGTTTATGAGGATACATTTTTCGATGAGCATATTTTCCTCATCTCAACTTTGGACCCGTGGTACGGGGATATCATTGTATATTTGCAAACATTGAAGGTCCCTACTCACCTTTCACAGGATGAGCGATGACGATTACATAATGTAGCTAAGAACTACCTTATAGTGGATAACACTTTGTACCTCCATGGGGTAGATTCGATTTTACGTCGTTGTTTAACCCATGAGGAGGCTGAGGTTGTGCTAAATGATTGCCATGAAGGGGTGTGTGGTGGTCATTTATTTGAGCTTTCTACAACCCAAAAAATATTTAGAGAAAGATATTTTTGGCCGTTGATCTTCAAAGATTGTGTTAATGTGGTCAAGAAGTGTCACCCTTGCCAAGTGTTTGCTCGCAATATGCGCTCACATCCAACCCCATTACATCCTATTGTCACCGTCGATCCCTTCACCAAGTGGGGGATTTGACTTTATGGATTGCAACCTAGCTTCGGCTGAGGGGCAACATCACATTATAGTGGTTTTCGATTATTTCATGAAATGGGAAGAGGCTATACCCATGGTTAAATTCGACAGTGAGACATCCGCGCATTTGGTTTTCAACCAAATTATTACTCGGTTTGGCATTCCAAAAGAGCTTGTCACTGACCATGGTAGGCACTTTCATAATAAAATGATGGAAGAGTTGGCTTCAAAGTTAGGGTATAAGCAGGATCACTCATCTTCTTATTACCCTCAGGCGAATGGACAGGTTGAAGAGGTGAATAAATCACTTAAGTCTATTCTCCAACAAACCATTGCACAAAGCAAGATGAATTGGCATATCATGTTATATCCTTCTTTGTGGACCTATAGAACCGTAGTTAAGACTACCACCGATTTCTCTCCATATCAGCTTGTACATGGGGTGGAGTCTGTCTTGCCGATTGAATGTGAAATCCCTTCTCTGAAGCTAGCTATAGAGCTTTTACCAGACACTTCCACATTGGAAGAACGTTTGGTCCACTTAGAGAAGCTTGATGAGCAGCGTCGATATGCCTTAGTGGCTCTAGAAGTAAATAAGCGTCGCATCAAGGTCCAATATGATAAGTCTATCCATTCGAGGAAGTTTAGTGAAGGTGATTTGGTCCTTTTGTGGGATCAAGCTAAAGAACCCTTTGGAGCAGGGAAGTTTAATCCCATGTGGCATGGTCCTTACATGGTTAAATGTATGTTAGAGAAGGGCACCTATGAGCTAGTGGATTATGAAGGGACATCCTTGGCAAAGCCTAGAAATGGGCTCTATATTAAGAAATACTATGCATGATCTTCAGCTAGGGTTGTTTATTGTATATTATTCTACAGTTTTTGAATTGCATAGTTATGTTTTCTTATCGTGATCAAGTTTATTGATTAGCTTTTGTTTCTTATGGCAAATGTCGATGGAGTCTTCCATTTACATAGGATTTGCCGATGGTGCTAGCCGTCACACTCAAAACTCAGCTTCAACTGCTTAGGTGATATATACTCCTACTAGTCAAGTATTGTCTTCAGGAGGCGTATGTGCCTATTTCAGGTATTATGTCTAAACTGACATATAGGTTAGGTTTCACATACGTTTGCACTTTTCATGACCTTATGACCATTTCATTATAACCTTATGTATGAACCCATTCTATCTTATCGTGGAACCTTCTTGTTGCTTTTAAAAGTGACATGATGTGAATGGTAGAGCTTGACCATACATGGGTACTCTAGTTAACTCATGTTTTGCATTTGGTGCCCATGGCGACATTTTTCCTTTAGGGTGTGGGATTCCTTTGTATAGTACCGCCATGACTTTGCACAAGAGCCTCATACTCCTCTTGATATTTTTGCTAGCCTTTTCCCCAGGACTCCCTTATGTCAAGTTGTAATTGCATTATCATGATTTTTGTTTACCTTATTGATCCTTATAATGGCTTCCCTGACTTTGATTATCAGCCATATAGACTGAGCTTGTCTCGTGTTCAGCCAAGCAGATCCATTTTACATATCTTTTGCAGCTTGATTCCCCATTTTTTACTGGGAGGGGAATTTCCCCTGAGTGTCGTTATCCTACACATGTTTCCTTGCATTGAGCATAGGTATGTTCTACTATTTGGAACTAGTTTGTTTTCCCCTTGACACTCATCTCCTCCTATATTTATAACTATAAATCACTTTTATTCTTTTTCAAGCTTTTCAACATATTTGAAAAAGTCCAAAAAAATCAAAAAACCAAAAAACCGGATAGGAAAAGATGTTATCTTTGGCAGCAGTCGAGTCGTGTTGCCTTCGAACAGAGCACTGTATATCACATATGTTGGTTGGGTTAATAGTTTGACTTAGGAGTTGTACTCGTTTCTCTGATTTTATCTCCATCAAGTGGTTAAGCTTCCAGTCCCTATGGAGCCTCTATCGATGCCTCCTATGTCGTAGATATGTCCCAGTTTTGTATATTGAGTCTATGCTTCCTACATTCATTCACCATTCACCTTTATGCTCTTGTTTGAAGGAAGTTGAAGCCTGAGTCGGCCATTCCTCAGTTTTCTTGACTTTGCATGTTAGCCATTCCCGGTATTGGTACTGGTTCAAGCACATTTTGATCGAGTCCTTCCACATTTTATAGCTTTGCTGAGTACCTCATTTTGGATGATGGGGGATGCCTTAATGCCCTCCTTCCAGTGGATTTCATCCCATTGACTTCAGACCATTTATTCTGGGATAGGAGTCTAGAGCCATTTGAGTGTCTTGAGACTTACAGTCATCAGTGGTAGGTTCTCTTTCCATCGACAGTTTTGGGAATACATCAATGTCCCCTAATAAATGGATTCTTTTAAGTGTTCGACCTCAACACATTTATTCACACTTGTTAGATTGCACTCTAGTACCTAGATTCCCATTTTCATTATCGGTGGGTGATCTCGCGTTTGTTAACAGTATACATCAATGACCGATAATCAGATGATGGACTACTATGTTTGACCTCGACACCTTTATTCACATAGTAGGACATGTACTTGTAGCAGTTTGTGTAGAATACTTTCCTGATTGGTGGCATTTATGATATGCTACCTCCTTAATCATGCCAGTGTTCATGAGATTTCAACTCCCGTGACTTGATTCCAGTGTATGTCAAATATCTTTAGCCATTATGGAGATATTGATCCATTTTATATCTTTAGCCTTCATGGAGATTCTGATCTATCTATATTGTACATGGTGATGACCACACATGTCATATTTTGTAGCATGCATATTCATGGCCATTGTACTCTTATGTATCTGGGACTGCTATATGTCTTTGCAGTCATATGCAGAGGTATTTGTACTATATTGTTGGATGGTTGGTTCTTCCACCTGGTTCTTCATCACTCCACTTTTGGGATGGAATTATAATGTATTTCAGCCATTGTATCACCCCTCTGACTTCACACATTAGGGGGCATCTGTTACATCTGATTTTACCACACATGGTAGATCACACATCTATGGCCTTCCCTGTCCCTATGTAGACTCTTTGGACCCCATGGACTATTTTTGTACCTTTTATGTTTCCAATATCATCCCTAAAAATACATGAATTTTAAACCCATTCTCATGTATACACATGGATATAACCCTTAAACCCTCGTACACCGGTATGTGTGCAAAAGGCCAAATATTTTTGGAGTTTTCCTTGATGTGGATCTGAGTCACTTGTCTCTTGGCCTTCCATATGCCTTGAGATCGCTCAGATTTGACCTTCCATTACCCCATTGAAGCACCATATAAGGAACCCTTTGGATACATTGAAGAGGGGGAATTGAAGAGCAATAAAACTATAGTCCATTGTTTTCGTAGCTTGGTTATACTTGAGTTTGCATCCCTTTGTCCCTCGGAGCACTTTGTGTTCTTCCCAAGCTTTCATTTTCTTGTGATCTTGATATAGAGAGATGGAGGATTGAGGTGGTGGAGGACTCAGTTTCTCCAGTTCGTAGACGTGCCCACAGAGGTTGTCATTCATGTAATCTATGATTTATATTAATAGAAATATATTTTCCTGTCCAATGATGTGCATTTAAATGAATATTGAATCCATGGATTCTTTTAATTGCTTATACATTATTGATTATATATGCTATAGTAGGTATAACACCATTATATATCATTCTTGTCTTGTTTTCTAATCATTGAGAGAGCAAATTGTTAACACAAGCTGGATTGGAAAAGCTCAATGGGGATCTACATCAACCATCCAGAATAAGGTATGTTTCAAGATCCTTTAGTGTTAGTTGTTTTATTTCTCTCGCATATTGGGAAGGGATTGATTTCTTCGGTTACTCTATTTGTTGTGGTACACCCCAAGCCATAGGAAGTTTTCTCCGTACAGTTATGGTGGTTTTTGAAAAACCCCTCACAAAATTCATGAAAACTGAACTTTTGGCGATGGTTTTTTTAACAAATGGATCTAAAAGTTCATTCTCATGATTTTAGGGGGGATTTTAAAATGATCGCACCCAAATGTGTCTTTTAAGGTGGGTTACTTATACCCCCCCCCCCCAACTAAAAGTCATGAGAATTGAATCTTTGGAAGCGAGTTTTTAACAACCACCTTTAAAAGTTTGATTTTTATGAATTTTTTTTTGGGGGGAGGGGGAGGGTTAAAAAAATCACCTGTAAATGTGGTTTTTAAGGAATTTTTTTGAAATCCCCCACTCCCTCCCAAAATCCATGAGAACTTAACTTTTGGAGGCATTTTTTTAACAACCTCCTTGAAAAGTTCAATTCTCATTCCTTTCGGGAGGGGTTTAACAAGACTGGACCCCTAAATATATTTTTGAAGGATTTTTTTTTAAAATACCTTTCATAAATCTCATGATAATTTAAATTTTGGAGGTATTTTTTCAAACCCCCCGTAAAAGTCATGAAAATTTAAATTTTGGAGGCCATTTTTTAAAATCCCTCCGAAAAGTCATAACAATTGAGCTTGTGTAGGTGGTTGTGTCACAACCGCCTCAAAATGTTCAATTATCGTAACTTTTTTCTTTTTTGGGGGGAGGGGAGGGGTTAAATAGGTGGGGGGTGATTCAATATTGGGAAATTTTTAACCAATTTATCCTTCACTTTAAATTATGTTAGCAACATTCATTATTAATTATGATTCATGTATAAACATACCATAAATATAAAGTAAATAACGCATAGAATAGAAGGGTTTTACATGGAAACCTAGCATGAAAAAAACCACATAAACTTATCTTTAAAGTTTTAATGTTTATAATCTAAGCTTGAAAGAGAGTACCCCCCCTTGAATTTAAAGCTCCAACCCTAAGGGAGATACAACTCCCTATATTTTCCATATCCAACTGGAATATGAGGCTTGTTGGCTCTCTTTGACTAAACAATGTTCAACCTTTCAACTCGACCAACAAAATCCAAGGTATTGGCCCAACAGGTCTTCCCCCCATCAGTAACATTTGATATGTAAGTGAAGTCTCACCTGAGATACCTATGGGAGCTACAGGAACCGGGTTTCCATAGTGGTAAAGGGAATCTTTGCAGGCTAATAACCGATAGGAAATATGACAAAATTGACAGATAAACCATCATATAAAACCATCAAAATGCAAATAAGACAACAACATACTACAACCCCTTGCAATATTAATCATGTTCACTAACTCATTAAAGCATTTGTCATTTCATTTACTTACACAGAAAGGAACATATTATCATTGGTCGCAGTAAAACACCAGACATCACACAAAATTAGCGTAAACCATTCGAAATAGGAATCTTAATGTGGAAACCCATATGGGAGAAAACCGCAAAAATGCTCTTCATTTGGCATGAGTCATGTCTCGAATGCTTTGGTCTGCACACACAGCTTGCAAACATCTCTTCATAACCCCCATTACATTACATCCATGCACACAGCTTGCGGATCCCCACTATATTGCATTCATGACTCTTATTTATCTTTCTCATTACAATAAACAATACTACAAACTTACCAAAACTTTATTTTGACCAACTTTATCTTATCCTCCAAACCAAAATGAAACCAATGATCACCTCCCAAAATACCAACCCTTTACATTTTATAGGATTTATTCGCCGCATTTACATCCTACTCCCACTACCCGAAACTGGACAACCATTCTAACTAACTCAATTAATACATTCATTATTTCCCCAAAAACTAATCAAAATTCTGAAGCCGATTTTTTCCACATCCACTCTGTCATATCCTTGTTCACACCTCAATCGAGCTCCCAAAAATTAGAGACCAAAACTTAATCAAACTACCTAGAGCCAACGGTCCCCCAACAATCACATGTGGCTCATCCTAAGCCACTTTTGTCACGTTCATCTTGGCTTGAAAATATTGGAATATTCTCATCACATCATCAGTCTATCACTGAACATCTTCCTTGACTTTAACAACTCGTTTCAAAATTTTAGAACTGAGATGTTCTGAACTATCAACTACAATCATATCTTCAACTTATTGAACTTGAATTTGTAATGGTTGAATGGTCACTAATATATGATTGGATACATCTTGAAGCTTCACGACACGATCAATTCTTCATTGTTTTTTTTTCTGAAGTTTAGCGACCTACTGCTACATTATTTTGAGCTCAACAACCTTACCCATCTTCTTGAATGGGGATAATGTTTTCAAAGAATTCCTTAAACCGGTAAGACTGGATTCTACTCCATGAATTGTTTTTGTTATCTCCTGCAGCTTAATGTCATCCATAAAGGCCTCCCAAGAGTGGGACACCTGCTCATATTCCTTAGCAAAAAGTGACTCGACCTACTGAATCTATAATATATCTTCTTGTGCTACCCTTTTTATCTCTTCTAGTACTTCAGGAGGTGTACAAGGAAGAAACTTAACCTCTAATTCCACAATCCTCTGTTGGAAGTCAGTAGCAACATCCCCTAACTTAAAAACTCAATCCTTAGGAATCATGTTAGGTGTGACCTTGATCGCTAGAATTTCTTGATAGGACATAGAAACAACTTACTCGAGTCGCTACCTGTCCTGTTGCCACTTTTGCATCTGCTTCTCTCTATCTTCCAACAAACTTTGAAGCAAAGACATGGTGATCCTTAACTTCTTCAGCTGATCATATACCATGTGCTCATGTTTCTTGATTTCATCTACCGTATCCTACTGTATGTTATGCAATATAAACATGGGTAGTGCATTCACATCTACCCTGACATAGCCAATGTCTTGGACCATGTTGTTAAGCTCCAATGTACCCAAGTCAAGTTATTTAGGAAGCATCTGAACCTTACAATGTTGTCAATATGTTTTCACCACAACTGGATGATCATCAGAAGGACCAACTTCCTATGACTGTGTCGAGGTTCAACTAATCACGAACCTAAATTCCTCCACCACACTACAAAGAGTCTGAAGTAAGTTGGTGACTCCCTCAAAAGGAATTGTATTCTGACTATTAATTTTTTAGCACATTTCATCAACAGCCTCATCCATTTTGTCTGCTAGTAAATTATAATCTTCATCTTTTATCCTAACATGAATAGAATCCCTTACGACCTTCTTCTTCTTTTGACCCTTTTTGGTGATTTCAACAAGTTTCATCTTATCCCACACACCTGGATATTTCTAGGTTGCACTCGACTCTTCATCACTGTCACAGTGTGATATATGTGGGTTATCTTCTTCTTATGGTCCCCTTGGTTGGGTCCCCTATGTGTTCTCCTGTCGCGGTTCAGTTTTAGCAGACAATAAATAATCTAAGACATGATCCTTCCAATCCTCTCACCAATACTAAACTATTGCATCAATTTCCTCGTCTGGTAATTGGAACGTAGTGTTTAACCATTGATGTTTAGGATCTCACTATGTATGAATATGAAAATGGTGGGCCCATAAAATAAACTTAATAATATTCCTATACCACTGGACAGTCGCTGCAAAAATACTTGACTCACTTCCAATGTGATGCCTCAATGCATCAACATGCATATAAAACTCAACTTTTTTCTCCTGTTTTTGTCGTTGAGTTCTTCTCTTCGAACCATAGATTCTGATACTGTGCCCTGTGACATGGGATATTCATTTCCATCCCCTAGAAATTGGGTGTCTTGGCCTAAGTGAAAAAATAAATCAAAATAAAAAACCAAGAATAAGTGAAAGGGTTACCTCACTCCTACAAATCTATAGCATCAACCAATAATTCATTCAGTAGGAATGTTTCCCGATTCCTTTGAACCCTGACAACACATTGATATGTTGCAATGATGGTACGAGTAGTACACTGGTTCGATCACATATTCCATAATAACTTAATCGAGAACATCTTGATTGTGAATATAACACCCTGATCATTAATGGAAGTAAATATCAAATCCCCATTAATGTCGTTTAAAATTTCACTTTTCTTTCATTCAAGCGACATGGCTTGTATCCTGGTCCATTTCAAGAAATAATGGAATTGGATCGAATCCTTCCTTGGAAAACCGTGTGGTAGTAGTAATCAAGTTGAAATTAACATAAATGAGGTTATTCAACCACATACATCCCCCATGGAAACAAACTAGTAGTTTATTCATGCATGTGTTAACCTCGGTAGAGCGATCAAAATGGGGCATGTACAACAATGACAGAATGTCTTATTTCTCCAACCCATTAGACCAGTCCATGAGTACCAACTGAATAGCCCTGCCTTCCACTAGCTACACTAACGTCATACACTTTGACATGTGAAGTTCAAGGAAATTCCTCAAGTCATGATTAGAAAATGTCAGTTTCTTAGAATTTTCTATAATGTCCGCTGTGACATGAACCCCCTTCATAATGGTTGGATTCACCTGCAAATATTTGGCATTTTGACTTGATATTAGATAAATTGGAAAAGGTGGCATCTAATCTCTTCACATATTGAAATATTTTCTCCATTTGTGACAAAGAGCCATTAAATCCACCACTTCACTCACCATACAAACGGGAAATTACTACGCATTAATTTTGGACTTTACAGAAAAATCACACCACCAAATTCCATTGTGACACAAATTTAACCGTGACACAATTTAACTGCGACAAAAATTTAAATACGATAGATAGATACCTCGACAAAGAAAAAAATCCCTTTTTTCTATCTACAACTTCAGTCAATACCAATTCGGTTGAGATATGTATGACTATCTCGATAAGTATTTATCCAACTTCCATTTACCAACCCATCGATGGGTGTACCATTTAATTTCTGCATCTAAACTGAACCCCCATCGGTAACATAATTGATAACATATGGCCCTAACCAATGTGTATAGAGCTTACCAGGATGTTTTAAAATCTATTGTTGTAGAGAAGAACAAAGTCACCTAGTTGGAATTGCTTAAACTTAATATCTCGATCATGCCAAGCCTTATATCGCTCTTTCTCAACTCGGTGATATCTTGCGATAAAGTGATCTTCTTCTAATTGTAGAAACTCAAAAAATATTTCTTTAATGTCACCCACATCTGTCATCTCAACAATTGCAACTATTCTTAAGCTAGGTCGAACATATTCCATTGGAATGACAACATTTTTCCCATAAACTAATCGAAATGGAGTCTGTCCGGTAAGTTTCTCACATGTCATGCGATAAGCCCATAATATTGTAGGTATTTTGTGATCCCAGTCATCACAATTCACATTACATATCTTGTTCAATGCATGCCCCAAAATTTTGTTAAAATATTAAACAACTCCATTTTCTTGTGGATGATATGGTGTTTTCTTCCTGTGTCGGATATGAAATTATTCAGTCATTTCCTCAATCAATTTATCAACAAAATGTGTACCCTAACCTCTCACTAGGATATTTGGATAGCTAAAAATAGTTACCACCTGATCTAACCAAAACCTGGTAGTAGTTGTGTAATGTCCCTTTTTCAAAATTTTATTAAATGACCAATTTTTCACTTTTTCCCCAATTTCGAACCTTGACTAGTTTTGATGTCTAGGTCTCCAATTTGGCCTAAATGCTCCCAAATATTATTAGAGTGTGTATGAATGATATTAATACTTGAATATTATTTTTACATATGTTTTATAGCCTCCAATCACTTCTGCAAACTATTTTTATATTCTGATCAAAGTAGGAGTCTTTACTAACAATTTGGGGCTCCAATTTCCCCCGGGTACTATGCTAGAAATGGCTTCACAAATTATCTCAATCCCACTCGAATTTCTAAAAAGAGGAATGGTATGTGTAAGGGAAAATTTTAAGGTCTCATATGCATCATGGTTCATTTTATACAGGCTTTTATGACTCTCTCCAAAACAGTTCCCAAATCAATACTTTGACCCTTGGGGAAAAGGCACCAAATCTTCTCCCAATGCAATTAAAATGAGTAAAATGGCTTCCAATTCTTAATTAATAAAAATTAATTAAAGTACATTCATCATAAATTTATCACAGATACATTCCTCCATTCAAAATAATCAGCATTACCATGGCATATATCAAAATAGAGTGGAAATGGTCATTGTTTGCTCATTAAAAGTCATTTTGACATATAGCTCTTGGGTATTTAGACTTGAAAATTTATGAGAATTAATTAAATAGAGTATTTAAATTATTAAAATAATAATTATATCATTAATATCTCCCCCAAATATTACAATATCTCACCCAAGGCCCAATCCCTCCATGAGCATGAATATGCAAAGAAATTTGGAAATGGTTGAGAGGAAGTGTTGCAATAGAAGAAACCATGAGCTGACATGTATATTACACCTGAAAATAAAAATCCATTAAATCTCCATGAAATACCTGATTTTCCTCTCCAAACACCAACTTGGATGCGAATATTTTACCCTCGAAATTGGCTAAGGCAAGAAAACTAGGCATCCACTAGCTCTCACAATTCACAAATGACAATTTCTCAAATGAGAAAAATCCCTTCTCTTGGTTTCTTCCTGTATTTTATAAAAATCCTTAGCCTTATAGTGTTCCCAATACATCCAAAAACTCAAGACATTTTGAATTAGGGTGTGCTCTCATGATTTTCCATGTGTCCTCCCTTTCCTAGCCTTCCACCTTCCCCAAATTCGAGTTGGAGCCCATTGGGATTCACCAACTCCATGAGAGATCTTTTGGATGCTCTATTTCAATATGACATGTCAGATATGTCATATTTAATCCTTTATATCTTATTTTTGTCATAGGTGTAATAGCATATTCATCATTGTTGTCATAGAGATAGGGAATCTAGTCCAAGTGTCTCACTAGCTCCAAAATGACTCTTCCTCTCTCATGTAAGTTACATTTCCTCCCAAATTAGACCTATGATGCATATGGCCAAGTGTATTATCCTTATAACTCATCAAATAACCTTTATTATTCTTATGGATTCTAAATTGCAAGAGGAGGATACCATGTGGCACCAAATTTCTAGCTTGTGTGGGCCCCATAGTCTCCATGTGTTTCCATGCTCCATTGTCACTTCAATTTTATCTTGTATTTATTTAATAAGATACATTATTAAATAGTTATCCTATTCTAATTTCTAAACATCATTTATTATATCCCTTATTAAAATTCCAAATGTATCCATCCAACCTAGGGAACTAGTAGGATTGGTGGAATTTCCCTACTATGCAATTATTTGAATGGGGACATTACAATGGAAGGATCTACTTAGTACAATGGAAGTATATACTTAGTACAATGGAAGGATATACAAAGTTAATATGCCACACGGGAAGAGGAGAATATTTTTCAGCATCCAAATCTGAAATTGATTGAGGACAAGCAATCTTTGGGTGGGGAGGACTGTAATGTCCCCATTTAAATAATTGCATAGCAAGACAATTCCAACAATCCTACTAGTTCCCCAGGTTGGATGGATACATTTGGAATTTTAATAAGGGAGATAATAAATGATGTTTAGACATTAGAATGGGATATATTTTTAATAATGTAGCTTATTAAATAAATACAAGAGAAAATTGAAGTAGCAACGGAGCATGGAGACACATGGAGACTATGGAGCCCACACAAGCTAGAAATTTAGTGCCAAATGGCATCCTCCTCTTGAAATTTTGAATCCATGGGAAGCCTAAAGGTTCTTAGATTATTTAGAAGTCTAATACACTTATTTGTATGCATCATAGGTCTAATTTTGGAGGAAATTTAACTTACATGGGAGAGTCAGAGTCATTTTGGAGCTAGTGAGACACTTGGACTAGATTCCCTAGCTCTATGAAAACAATGATGAATATGTTATGACACAAATAAGATATGAAGGCTGAAATCTGAAATATATGACATGTGAGGTGGAAATAGAGCATCCAATAAAGCTCTCATAAATTTGGGGAATCTCAATGGTCTCCAACTCGAATTTGGGGAAGGTGGAAGGCTAGGAAAGGGAGGACACATGGAAAATCATGAGCACACACCCTAATTCGAACTGGATTGAGTTTTTGGATGAATTGGGAACCTTATAAGGATAATTATTTTTATACATTACAGGAAGCAACCAAGATAAGGGCTTTTTTTCATTTGTGAATTGTGAGAGCTAGTGGATGACTAGTTTTCTTACCTTAGCCATTTTCGAGGGTGAAAGATTCCCAACCAAGTTGGTGTTTGGAGAGGAAACTAAGGTATTTCATGGATATTTAATGGAGTTTTACTTTTAAATGTAATATACATGGCAGCTCATGGTTTCTTCTATTGCAGCACTTCCTCTCAATCATTTCTAGTTTTCTTTGCATATTCATGCTCATGGAGGGATTGCGCCTTGGGTGAGATATTGTACTCTTTAGGGGAGATATTACTAATCTATTTATGATTTTAATCATTTCAATATTCTATTTTATTCATTCTCATAAATTTTCTAGTCGAAATACCCAATATTTGTATGTCAAAATGACTTTTAATGAGCAAATAATGACCATTTCCACTCTATTTCGATATATGCCATGGTAATGTTGATTATTTCGAATGGAGGACTGTCTCTCTGATAAATATATGATTAATTTACTTTCATTAATGTGTATTACAAGTTTCATGTTCATTAATTAAGAATTGGAATCCATTTTACTCATTTTAATTGCATTGAGAAAAGATTTGTTGCCTTTTCCCCAAGGATTGAAATAGTGATTTGGGAGCTATTTTGGAGAGAATCATAACAGCCTGTATAAAATGAGCCATGATGCATATGAGACCTTAAAATTTTCCCTTACACATACCCTACCTATTTTCATAAATTTTAGTGGGATTGAGAGCATTTGAGAAGCCATTTCTAGCACTTACTCAGGGGGGATTGGAGCCCCAAATTGCTAGTAAAGACTCCTACTTTGATCAGAATATAAAACTAGTTTGAAGAAGTGATTGAAGGGCTATAAATCATATATGAACATAATATTCAATTTTTAATATCATTCATACACACTCTAAGAATATTTTGGATCATTTGGGCCAACTTGGAGACCTAGACATCAAAACTAGTCAAGGTTCGAAATTGGGGAAAAAGTGAAAAATTGGTCATTTAATAAAATTTTGAAAAAGGGACATCACAAGTTGCTACACTACAATATCTGACTAGTGTTGCTTCAACCCATTTGGTTAAATAATTTTTCACAATAATTATATACCGATCACCTGTATGTTTTCCTGGTGGATTAATAGGACCCACAAAATCAACAACCCACTTATCGAATGCCTTCAAAGTTATCTATGGTACCAGTGGAATTTAATCCCATAGGGATGGTTTCCCTATGCGTTGGAAATATCACAATTGTGGTAGCAATCAAGTTTATTTGAATTAAGGGTAGGTCACCATAACTTGGCCTATAATATTATTCATGCTATCACTTTCTATGAATAGTGGCCCCTTTCCATGACGTAATGAGCTTCAGATAACACCATCGGTCACTCATGTTCTAAGACACAATGAGATGGTATCTCATTTGGTCCCAAATTATATAACTGTCCAACTATAATTTTCAAATCTACATCTTTTACAATCAATTGTTTCTTCTGCATTGTACTAAAATCCTCTTGGTTCACTTACCATAGTCAAAAAATTCACAATGTCTTCATAATAATCATCAACAATTTTTATTGCAAATAGTTGTGCATTCTTCCCTGTTTTCTAACATTGAAACATGGCTAGGATCTTCATTCAATCTTCATGGTTTTACAACAATATCAAAGTTGAATTCTTGGAAGAGAATGAGCCATCAACAGATATTCCCCCCAACACTAGCTTATTGACCAAGTATATCAAAGTAGAATGATCTATAAACATATTAAAGTGACCACCCAATAAATAGTGTTAGAATTTCTAGAGTGCATATAACATGGCAAGTCCCTCATGCTTTGTTGTTGTATAATTCCTTTCTTCATTTGACAACTTTCTACTAGCAAATGCAATGGGGTGATCGATATATCCCTCACATGGTTGTGCAAGTATGACTCCTAATGCGACAGATGATGCATCGACATGCACATGAAATTATTTCTTCTAGTAAGGAAATACTAAAATAGGTGTGGAAACTATTTCTCTTTAAGGACATCAAGACTCTTTTAACATTCTTCATTCCACTGAAATCTGACATCTTTCTTCAACAAATTTTTCGTTAGACTCATGATATCCACATATCCTCTGATAAATTTCCTGTAATAACCAGTATGACCCAGCGTGGTTTGCATGATCCATCAACATTAATTCTCTGCATACTATATAACCCAACAAAATACCAAAATGAGCACAAAATATGAATTTATTCAAATTTAAAGAAATCTTAAACTGTCTATACCATTTAGCCATCATCCGAAGACTCTCAATATGGTCCTTGATTAACCCATATATTGTCCAATCATTAAAGTAAACTTCTAGGAATTTATGAATTAAATATTTAAAAAAAATAGCAGACACATTCTTAAGTGTTGGCTATATGGGCAGACCCAGGTTTACTGTAATGTAACAACAACACCCCTAGCTCACTGGCCCTTTCGGTGACAGACCGCGGAGCGGCCTGAAGTCTCACCCGAAGTGATTCTAATGGGTTGGTCAAAGACTCAAGTGTCTTCGACCAGGTTCTGTAGCATCCTGGGGTCTTGCAGCTCTTCTTAGCCAGCGAGGTCTCTCTCCGCGACGCGCAGTCTCTCTTCCTCGCGGGTTCTGATAGGGGAAGGACTCCTATCGCATTGTAGCGACTCTAGCGATGCGCAACTCTCTCTTCCGCTTAACCCGAAATCTGCGCTATCTCACACTGCAGCTCCTCTGACGGTGCGATATCGCCTACTGTCAATGCGATATCTACTATAGTACGGTCCACTGCGACCCTCACGGTCCAAAGGCTATCGCACTGGGTGGAATGACTTAGCTAACTTTCAACAAGATATTAAACACTCTGACGTGGACTTCCACAGTTCAACACACTCTACCTCAACTATACTTACAATTTGAATCAGTATACTGGAAACACTTTAATAGAATGATTTATTACTGTGTGAAACAAGCACTGATAAACTAATATGCAGACGCTTGATACATGTAAATCCACCTTTAACCTTCAATACTGCTGTAACTGAATGAGGACATACAGACATTTACTAACTGATATACAGCATTCATGTAACAGATAACAGATATCAACTAAGTAAAGCACAATCACATGAAATAATCACATAACACACTGGTTTTACGTGGTTCACTTCCAGGGTAGAAGCTACATCCACAGAACTGTGTTTATTATATCTTGAGAGAGTACACAGTTCTGCTGCAACCTATTGTGCAACTAGAGATCTTCTGGGTAACTCCGCACTCACTGCCGGGAGCCCTTCTCTCCTAGATCTCTTCTCTTTCTCTATATTGCCTTCTTACAATATTCTCTCTCTCTCTCTCTCTGTCAATCCCTGCGGATTGTTACATACATGCTTCTATGAGCCAGCTGCTTGTTACATTAAGATATTACAGACTGAATATAGAACCAGAGCACGAGTGTCTATGAGCTAACATATCAACTGACTCTCTAATTGTCTGACTAGCTAAAAGACCCAATGACCAACTGGCTAACCTTTTACAATACAAAATACATCCCATTATAGGTGGCCCTAAGGTCTCACCATTACAACACTGTGGGCCTGTCCCAACAGTAACCCAAAAACCCTAACTAGTGATAGTCGGCATATGTGTACTTGGAGTAGCCGCTTTCCATCACACCACTGCTCTTTGCAGTCTTCCATGCTTCCTGGCACTGACCATGGGTACTGGGCGTCGCTTCCTTTTTCTGTCCTTCATCTTCAATACCTTCGCCTCGTTGGCCTTTTTCCTTTATGAGGGTAGCTGAGCCCTCCTATCTTCCGCCACTGCCTTGAATGCAGTGGGTGAGCTCTCTCTTCTCGGCCACTGCGTTTAGTGCAATGGGTGAGCTCTCTCCTCTCAGCCGCTTAGGTACTGTCTTCTTATTTGACTTCTCTGTCCCGATAGTCACAGTTTCTGGCTCTGATCTGTAGCTAGAAACATGCTACGGCGTCGTATCTTTACCTTATCTCTTATCTCTTCGCCAAAACTATCTATCTGCAAAAATGGAAGCTTCTCCTGTAGCTGCGGGACCCTACTCCAACATTAAGTCCAAATGGCATTACTTTGTACTCAAAACAACCCCATCATGTCACAAAGGTGGTCTTATGTTAGTCTTCTTTCACAATATTGATTTGATGGTATACAGAAAAACCATTGGTAAAAGAATATATCTCACAAATTGAGCAAAAACCAGTACAATATATAGGAATTATCACATGCAATACATTCGATAAATACCATGGGTAGCACAAATTAATGTTGCCTTATCTTGACTAATTCCCCAATCTATGACATTGTGCCAAGTGTAACTCCAAGTAGTGGCCATAATTGTTGGAGACATTTACCACCATACACACTCATTTTGGTCAATTTGGCCTAGTTAGACCACTATCCTAAGTTTTATTGACTTAATTGAAATCATAGGAGCATTGTATGACATCAGCATGAGCACACCCATGCCTACCTTCAGTCAAGGAGGCTAAATAAGCCTTCTCCTTCATTCGGGGAGGCTAACTAGAGCACTTCGGGGGTGATCTAAGTGTCATAAATGCACTTTATTGCTAACTGATGGTTACAATCAGTTAAACAGAGCAGTGAAGGTGCCTCATTTCATTAAATTGATTATTTAATGATTATTTAATGAACTGGAATCAACAAGGGTGCCTCCAACCACTTCTGATGGTCAGTTACACTTTAGTTAACCTCATCGAGGTTCATTAGAGTCATTGATGCGCTACCACTTGTTGGTTGGCTTGCAGTGACATGTGTCTGAGCTACTTTCGATTACACTGAGTCATTTATTTCACTCCAACTTCAATTAGGACTCAGTTGAGTCAACTAAGGTTTTGATCAATGGTTAACTTGAGTGATGACGGTGGCTTACATTAAGTTAATCTAGACTCACTCATTCAATTCGAATGACCTCCTTGGGAATTCAAATTGTCTTGGCATTCATGCATATGGCATGATCATTGTATTGTATCGTCATTCTTTCATTTGATTATACAGAGCTGCTACTTCCATTGCAGCACCATTTTGCCAATTTTATGCATATTTGTCTGAATTCTTTGTGAGATTGTGTTTTCAGTTCCTAGACCACTGTGACAAATTAATATGGTATCAGTGCTCATGGTGGGACAAAGCTCAGATCTCTCAAAAACAAGGTTTTTGACAAATCTTGCATGAAAAATTGAGCAAAGCTCAAAAATTCCAGCACTGCACCAGAAGCCGAGGCTTACCACTTAATACCCCAAGTAAGGAAATTGTTGGTCAAGCTTTCTTGATCAACTATGTTGGGTGTGATGAAAGCCTAAAATGTGCAAGTTTTCTGACCTTACAGTGCCCCTTTTGTTGTGATTTGCAGGTTTTTTAATAGGTGAAAGTATTCACTCCAGCAGTTTCAAATGGATTCTTCCGCAGAACTCTTGACTCCGTTCAATTTCCACTCATGGAAAGGAGACATGGAGATCCAGCTACATGCCAGAGGACTCTATAGGGTCACTACGGACACTGAAGAAGAGACTAATTCTGTTATAGACAAAGCTAGATTCTTGAACAAGAAAGATGAAGCATTCAAATTCTTGTGCCTCTCTGTTCCTAGGATCTTCTTTTCCATCTCTCGGGATTGAAGACTCCAAAGGAAATATGGGACAAATTGGAAACCCTGTATGGAAAGCAGGATGATTTGAGAGTATACTAGCTTGAGAATGAGTTGATGTCTCTCCAGCCTTCCAATTTCGAGACATTGAATGAATTTTTCACAAATTTCAAGCACATTGTCTTACTTTTGAATTAATGTAAAGTGGAGAAGGAGGATGATCAGCTCATCCTCGCCATACTCTCCAAACTTGGAGCTGATTATTCAGTTTTTGTATCTACATTCCATGCAGGGAAGCTCGCAACCCTTGGATGGAAGATGCATTCACTTAATGCCTTCATTGAGTGCCTAACAAGTGAACATGATAAGCTTGTCCAGATGGGGATCATCAGATCCTCCTGTGATCAAGCCCTCCATGTCTCAAGGCCCAAAGATCTGAATGGTGAAGGAAAGCAATAGAAGAACCGAAAAACTAAATTCAAAGCTCCCAATCCTAAAGTTGAAAACCAACAGCATGAAGAATCTTCTGGATCAAAGAAGAACAAAGTAAAAGGGCATCATGGAAAGGAAAAAATCAAGTGTTCATACTGTGGGAAGGGATTCCACCATGAACATGCCTGTATGAAAAATAAACTTGATGAATATACCTCTCTCCTTGAGAGAAATCACATCGGGAGGAGACATCAGCAAGATCAAGAACCACAGCCTGAAAGAGGTCATGCCCTCATGGCAAGCACTTCGAATTCCAAAGAACTCTTGATAGACTCTGGAACTTCGAACCAAATGATGGTTGAAAGAGACTCCTTCTCATCTTTGGAGATTGGAAAATCAATCCCCATCCACATGGTAGATGAATCCACCATCATTTCATAAGGACAAGGTACCGTAGATCTTGAGAATGGCTATTTTTCAAATGTTTTGTATGTACCATCTCTAGCATCAAAACTCCTAAGTGTCTATCAAATGACACATATGAGAGTTCCCAAGAGAGTATCCTTCATCCTAAATGATGTAGAGATCACAGAACTTGCATCCAGGAAACTTGTAGCTAAAGGCCTTGCAAACCATCATGCAAAAGCCTATGATTTCTCTCATTTTGTGGCGAATGCAAAGTTCACCGCATTGATGACTCATGGAAATGAAGTTAGTAGACTGTGGCATGAGAGGTTCGGCCATATCAACTTCAAATACTTGCAGCAATTACAGAAAAATTATATGGTTAAAGGCCTCCCGGTCATTAAGACAACCACTAGAATTTGCAAGGGCTATGTTGTTGGAAAGCACCCTGAGCATAAGTTCGATCGAGGGAAGGCAAGCCGAGCATAATGCATCTTGGGACTTATTTCCGCCTTTCACACACCTGGGTCACGTGGCAAAAATATTCAAGCCACTCGGTGTGTTCTTGGGGGAAAGTCTCGAGTCAAGGCTGTCACCTTGTTCTTGACTCTTCCGTTTAGGCTCAACTCCTAACAAAGCCAAGGGGGGTAGACCCTATTAAGTTACTAAGGAAAAATTATTTAGTATGGTGATGTTAAATTAAATGAGTTACTTAGGATTTTGAAATTTAACCATAAACAACCATAGATGACAATATACAAAATGAGCGCAAGAAAGCACAATGCTGACACACAATATATATATATAGAAAGAAAATAGTCAGTGCCTTCAAATGGAGTCAATAGATAATCAATGTACTTGCATGTGCTTGGAGTGAATGTTTTGCAATTGCCTCTTGGTACGTTTTAAGTTAATGTGAAATATGAGTTGATTAAAATTAGGTGAAGGGGTGGACTCCAGATATACCCAAGAGTACTTGGAGTATGTCCAAAACTAAACCTTCATGGCTACCCGCAAGGAATATGTGGGATGAATGGAGTCTCTGGGGCTATTGTTCATAATGGACCCATTAGGGTGTGATAGAGATCAGTGCCCCGAGGTCACTTTTTCAGAAGTTCCCACTTCCTTTGGGTATTTTGCCACCGTAATGGTTTGATCTAGGTGTTGGATTTTCACCTGATGGTTTGTCAATTTGGGAGAGTGAATCCTAATTATTCTATTCACTCAAGTGCTTTTGATATATCTTGACTGATCGAATGAACCGCAGCCAAGTTCAGAGCATACACACCGAAGTCTTGTCAATTTTAGTAAATTTTGAGATGGGTGTTCTTGTTAAAAAGAAAACCCTCCAGGAACCTCTTTCGATCCAAGTGGATCTCAATCGGGGAATCAAGGAGGGGTTAATTTTATAATCGCTGATGAAACAATTGATGAAAAGGAAAACACAGATACACAATTCCAGTTTTCTAATTAGTCCTACCACGCATCTCTTTCCCCTTTCGGGTCAATCGGGAAGTCATGGGGTAAGTATTAATATTACTTTGAAATCTCAAACTGGAATATGGAAATGATAATAAACCAAAGTATACTACCCTACATATTAGAACTACGCTAGATTGAAAGAGATGAAAAAAAAGTAAAAAATTGACACCGAGGCAAATCCCCCCAGGGGGGATGGTGAATAGGCTCGAAAGAGCTTATTCGAAAGGACCTCCTATTTTTATTAGCAGTGATTTGCAATATCAGAAAATTGAGATTGATTCACTTTGTTCCTTGTTATCTGGGATCCAAAGGCTTACAACAAGCTTGTAACAAGCTTGAATTAAAACACACCAGTGGGGGAAGCTTCCGGGAAGCTCTAGTTGGTCCAAGAGTCAGAAATTTGGCAGAGTCTCCTTCTCTTTTATGTTAGACCTGATAAAAAAACAGTGAGAAATTAAAATCAAATGTGCCCAAACATACTTTAAAAGTGTTTTGGGTCACCACACTAATTACCAAAAAAAAAACTAAGTAAAAATTATTAAACAGGGGTAATCTAATTTCTGCAAAAAAGAACCAAGGAAAGAAATCTTTCCTTGGGATCTTGGCTTGCTGTTTGGGCAGCCAATGAGATGTGCACTTTTATTGCAGAATTTAAATCTTTGAAGAACAAAAAATCCTAGCTACCTTATGAGCAAGCTTTAGATCTATGCTTTAGCTAGTTGCAAAAAAGGAATTTCCTACACCTAGATCTATCTTTATGAACTGATATTCTTTATGAAATTATAGATCTAAGCATCAAAACTATTATAAAATAGATCTAACCATATATATTCAATCATTGGAACTAGATATGATCATAAGAGGGAGAGACAGGTAACCAGAAGATTGATTTTAAAAGAAAGGAGGAAGAGAAGGGGAAAGGCCCATTGTTGGATGGATCTGCAATGGAAACTTGTTAGTGGAATATAGAGGGGCAATGACTTCACAAATATTTTGGATGTACAGTGGAGTCAAACTAGATCCACAGCTCATCCAATCCTTGCTACCTGAAAGCTAAACACACAATCCTGCACGAAACCTCATGAGATCTAGATATATATATGAAAAAGAGACAATAATTACATGCAAATAAACTTATTAAACATGTATAATCTAGATATTCTAACATATATGCTATGAGATATAAGAAAAACAAGTAACCTTACTTGCCCAACTATTCTCCTATTTATTCAGCTGAATTGTTCAAGCCAGACAAAGTTTAGATGCAGAAATTGAGAGAAAAGCCGGCAACATCAATAGCTGTAAGACAATGCTTAATCCACACACATAAGAGCATTACACCATTTGGCCTCCAAAGCTTCTTTATTCAAACAATCAAAAGATTACAATAGTATTACAATATCAAGCCCTTCAATCCAACTCTAACTAGCTTGGAAGAGGAGGCTTGTGCTTGGATATATACAAAAACTAGGAGATCCAGCCTAGGGGAGGTGCAAATCCCAAGGAGACAGATCAAATCAGCTGATGGAGAGTCAATCAATGCAGATCTAAAGTTGAACTGAGCCTACTTGTCAACCAGGGGGCTGATTGAGTTGACACATCAACACATAAACCGACACATCAGTCCATAAAGCATCCAAGAGAGTCCACAAGTGTGGAGGAGAGAGAGAGGGCACAATTCCCCATAAAATATGTTGAAGATCAACTCTGGATCTGATTTGATCACCTCCTTCAGTCAAGAATTTGTCATATCCAATCAATCTGGTTCAGATCTGACTGATTTCAATCAAATCGGCTGAGAATCCACTGATCTATGATTTTGGATTTTCTCCATTATTCATCAATTTATTAATTAAAATAATCAATAAATGGTTTTTTGGGGCTTTCTGACCTGAGTGATGGAAAATCACTCAAAACTAGGAAATAGTGGGTCCATGGGTTTACATGGTGCTCTTAGCTTGAAAATGAGCACCTACATGACTGAAAATGATTATTTGGCCCACTTTTATTACAAAATCAATTTTTCCAATTAAACTATTAAAAAATAGCCTAAGTTTTGGAAAAATTAAATTTTAATAAAAAACACTGAAAAAACTAAAAAATTGAAAAATTGAAAAAACCTAAGGGGATTTAGACATGTTCATATGACTCGACCATGATGTCTAGCATGTTTATACATTGACACATAGACTCTAATAACCTCAATATGCCTAAATACCAAGCCGACCACCCCAACTTTGGAGGTATGGAGTGAAAAACTCAGAAATTATCAGTCGTTTATTCAATAACCAATAATAACCAAGGGAAAAAACACCCTGGGCTAATCGGATTGACAAATAAATTCTAAGAGACCGAGTCTTTTATAGACACTATCACGCTAGAACATTTATTACAATTCCCCCATGGGGTATGAACATGTGATATAGTACAACAAGCACTTCCCATAAGTACTTCCAAAGGTCTTCTTAAGTTCGAACAAGTTATCCTTGTCTAGTTCACCGGGCTCACTTGATAAAAAACCACTAAGTACAACTTAGGTGGTAACAGGAATGATACATTTTGATATTAGAGGTCCCATTCCTATCACATCCATGAATGGATCAAGGTACGTTCTAACTTTTATTGATGATTTTTCCAGGTACACATGGGTCTTCTTTATCAAAAAGAAGTTTGAAGTCTGTGAAAAATTATTTGACTTAAAGGCCTTGATTGAGAATGCATCTGGCCAAAAGATCAAGATATTGAGATCTGATAATGGTGGGGAGTATGTTAGTAATTATTATCTGTACATATGTTTCCAAAGTGGTGTTTAGATCCAGCATTCAGTTCCCTACACTCCCTGGCAGAACGGTGTAGCGGAAAGGAAGAATCGGTCTCTCAAGGAGATGACCACCTGTATGTTGGAATCAAAGAAGTTGGCTGAAAATTTGTGGGCTGAAGCCATGCATGCTACAGCATACATTCAAAATAGAGCTCCACACTCATCCATAAAAGGGAAGACCCCTTTCGAATCATACTTCGAACACAAGCCGGATGTGTCGAATCTACGGGTGTTTGGGTCCACTGCATGGGCCCGAATTCCACTTGACAAAAGGAGGGCTTTGCAACCGAAAGCATAGAATGTATTTTTATTGGGAATCCTAATGAATCAAAAGTTTTCAAGCTGCTATATATCAAAACAAAACATATCATCATCGAAAGGAGTGTCAAGTTCGATGAGCCTCTTCAAGAGGTGGAACTAGTGAAGGAGAAAACTGCTGAATTTCCTTCTTATTCTACTGAATATTTGGATGATGAAATTGGGGGTGATGACCCTGATTTGGATCCTATGATTTATAATATCAATGTACAGAAAACATCAGATTCTGAATCAGAACCTGAAGTACAAAATCATCTCCCAACATGGGCCCGACAGACACTCTCCTCCGCAGGGGATAAAATTGGAAATCCGGATGATCCAAGGAGAACCCAGTCTAATTTCCAAAGAGTAGGTATTGTGCTCTCTTGTCCTGATTATTTTCTATCTAGATATTTTTATTTGATGATAATTTCAAACCCAAATTACTACTACCATGCTCGGAAGTATCTGAGATGGCAAGTTGCCATGGATGAAAAGATTAATTCTCTTCAGAAAAACACTACTTGGGAGCTAGTTTCTCTTCCTCCAGGAAGAAAATTGGTTCAATGCAAGTGGGTATTTTGGACTAAGTTTGCTGTAGATTGAAGCACCTACAAATATAAGGCAATTTTGGTGGAAAAAATTTTCTCCCATGTTTAAGTTGTTGACTACCATGAGACTTTTGCACCTGTTGCAAAAATGGACTCCATCCGCCTAGTTTTGGCAATTTCAGCATCTAAGCACTGGGAAGTGCATCATATGGATGTTAAGTAAGCCTTTATGCATGGATATCTTCATGAGTAGATATACATGAAGCAGCCTGAGGGCTACATTTCTGATCTATCTTTGGTTTGCAAGCTAAAGATGTCACTATACGAGTTAAAACATGCCTCAAGAGAGTGGTATTCCAAGATGGATGCCTTCCTCCTCTCGCAAAACTTCCAAAGGTGTAAATCAGATCCAAATGTGTATATACATTAGTATGATGGTCATTTTAATATTATTTTTTTATATTTTGATTACTTACTGATCACAGGTAGCACAGTTGCTCCTATTTCAGTCATCAAAACTGCTCTCCACAATGCATTTGAAATGAGCGATTTGGGGCTCTTAAAACAATTTTTGGGCTCGAAATTGAGAAACATTCTGATTGGATAATGGTAACTCAGTAAAAATGCATATTATACCTATTATTAAAGTTTAACATGGCTGAATTTAGATCTGCTCCATTCCCTTTCCTTTTAGGGATCAGCCTTGAAGAAAGAAAAAGCACACCTCCCATGGACTGCACTATTTATCGACAACTGATGGGTAGCTTGTTGTACTTGAATCATTATCAGAATGATATATATTATGACATGAATGATGTATCAATATACATGCAGCAGCCCCATGATCTTCATTGGAAGGCAGCCAAGAGGATCCTCTTGTACATTCAGGGAACCAGGACCTACAACATTCACTATGCTGCAGACTTCGATCTAGAGCTGGTTGGATACACAGATTTCGATTGGGAAGGTGATCCTATTGAACAAAATTCAATTTCTAGATATGTATTAATTTTTGGTGGTGGCCCCATTTTCTGTTCTAGCAAAAATTAGGCTGCCATAGCATTGTCTTCAGCAGAGGCCGAGTATCGAGGAGAGGTGAATGCTTGCATCCAAATTGTTTGGTTGCAAGGCATTCTTTCATAGTTTGATCTTGGTAGTACTTTTTCCACTATCCTCTTTTGTGACAATCAAGTGTTATTAAGATACCCACAGATCCAGTTACCAGGAAGAGGACCAAGCATGTAGAGATACACATGCACTGTATCAGGGAGCTAGTTCATGACAGGACCATCATTCTGCAATATGTTTTCTCCTCCTCCTGAGTATAGCTTAAGGGGGGGTGTTGGAGACATTTACCACCATACACACTCATTTTGGTCAATTTGGCCTAGTTAAACCACTATATTAATTTTTATTGACTTAATTGACATCATATTAGTGCTCTATGACATCATCATGAGCACACCCATGCCTACCTTCAGTCAAGGAGGATAAATAAGCCTTCTCCTTCATTCAAGGAGGCTAACTGGAGCACTCTGGGGGTGATTTGAGTGTCATAAAAGCACTTTATTGCTAACTAATGGTTACAATCAGTTAAACAAAGTAGTGAAGGCACCTCCCTTCATTAAATTTATTATTTAATGAACTGGAGTCAACAAGGGCGCCTCCAACCACTTCTGATGGTCAGTTACACTTCAGTTAACCTCATCAGGGTTCATTGGAGTCATTGATGCGCTACCACTTGTTCGTTGGCTTGCAGTGACATGTGTCTAAGCTACTTTCAGTTAGACTCAATCATTTATTGCACTCTAACTTCAGTTAGGACTTTGTTGAGTCAATTAGGTTTTTGATCAGTGGTTAACTTGAGTGTTCACGATGGCTTACATTAAGTTAAGCTAGACTCACTCTTTCAATTCGAATGAACTCCTTTGGAATTCAAATTATATTGGAATTCATGCATCTGGCATGATCATTGTATTGTATCATCATTCTTTCATTTGATTATACAGAGTTACTACTTCCATTGCAACACCATTTTGCCAATTTTATGCATATTTGTCTGAATTCTTTGTGAGACTGTGTTTTTAACTCTTAGACCACTATGACAAATTAATAATAATGAGGTGAAATGAACCTAGATGGACCATGAAGTGGTTAGTATATTTTCGTTAATGATTTCACAGGTGGTCATCTTGTTGAAATGTGGAATCCTATAGTGGTTAGTATAGTCAACAAGTCTGAAAGGAACCATCATGAGGGCGCAATAGGTGGTTTAGTGGCTTGGTTTTGGACCATTAATGAGGAAATTAACCAAATTCTCAAGAAGGTGCACCCAGTCTTCTTAAAACAAGGGAATGCAATAACTACCCCATAAAATTAACATATAGGGGTACATTGACTCCATAGAACAAGGAAAAGAGAGGGTAAGTGGAAAAACAAGATTTTATAGCATGACCACTAGTCTAAGTGGGTCAAATGTGGACAAACTCTTGGTCCAAGACAATATACTAGGGACTAGAACCATTTTCACATGGAACAACTTACACTAAACACTTGAAAATTTATACAAATATTATTAACCAATGTCTAGATGGGAATTATGTTCCAATAGTTTCAAAGGGGAAGACCTCTTGATCTTGGAGATTGGCGATTGTTAAAGGTTTAGGATTCACAAATATCTCATGATATATTTTGAAGACAGAGACCTTGAAATAAAACCATGATAGAAACATGGTGTAATATCATGACTTTAGGACCTCAAAAGTAGTTTTCTAAATCATGCTCTCAAATAATCATGAAGCAGTAAACCACTTTTATTCTCACAAGTCAAACCACTAATATGAGGCATCATCTAGTCAATAGTTTGTTGACACATGTCCTTGCTTCAGTAACCTCTATAGAATTAAGTGTATACCTAGATCCAACTAAGTTGTGCCTATTGTGTTCTTCCACGTTCCTTCCACATTAATTGGTGTCAAATCCTTTATAGTCCTCCTTGCCCTCATTTTTCAAATTCAAAATTCTCGGCTAAGATTTTGTGCTCCTATTACTTGCAAGGTATTACCCTCTTTTTTTTCCCTTCATAGTCAAAGGCACAAGTTTAATTTTTCTGCCATGGAGTTTTTTCCATCAACTCCATCATTATCCTCCTCTCCATGTTCACCAATCCCTAATCCTGTCGCAACATTTATAGGACCTGAAAAACACCTATTTTATGCCTTCACATATGTTTTTGATACCATAAATTCAATTCCAAATACACCCAGGTAGCCACGAAATTTAAACAAAGGTTCGAATATGGACAATAATATCTGCACTTTTAGGAACCCTCTCATGGTCGTCCCATCGATGAGACATTTTCTAGAATTAGTGGGTCAGTTTATTGAGATTTTTGCATAATAAAGAAGTGTGGTTTTTGCATAGGATGGAACTCCAGTATTCCAATATGTAAATAATTCACTGAGAAGATGTTTGTAATTCCATAAGGCATTCCACAAAGGTTTTTCATGGATGGAGTGGTAAGCATCAATTACAAGGATCTCTCCTCCTAAGAAAAGGATATTTTTCTTTGAATTTTTCTTTTGAAAAACATTGAGTTAACAAAGGGGGAACCTCCCTACTTATTGGAAGTTTTCACTGAGTTTCCTATAATTTCTATGTCCCTCATTTGTTATTTGTTTTGATTTACCAATGACTAGTTAATATACAAGTCATTCCTTGGTATACTCCTAGAAATTAGTGCAAATATTGTTGAATCATATGTCTATCTAGATTTCTCTTAGTTCTTTATTGATTCTATCCAGGACCATATTTCTACCTTACCCACTCTCAAGTCCTTTAGGTACCAATCTTACTTATTGTACATGATCATATACCAATTTCATGATCGCTTCCCCAAGTCTTGCCTTAACTTGATCCTCCATAATCTACTAATGATAGATACTTATATTTTGTCAACCAAGTCATGTACGAGGTATATATTATTCTCAATGGTATCACATTACCTAGAATTTTACCTGATTATAAAAGATTACTCCAATTAAGCCACAATGTTGCTTAGGGAGATTGGTTCTCATTTGAGGACCCCAAAAAAATCTGTATTTATGGGTGTGATCTTCATCCCTATGATTTGTCATATTTTATTACCCCCGGTATCTTTTCTTTAGAGTACATATGACAACAATTCAATTTTCATGTGGTACAATATTAGAAGAATAATAGCCTTGTCACTTTCAAAATCCGTCAAGCAGAGCCAACAATTCACTCAAAGGCCACCTCAGTAACAACATCAACATCCAGGAGAGAGGCAATCCCAACATTCTAGGTTGAGCGAAAGTACACATCACGGTCCCCAACAACTCTGATAAGGGCATACAGTTGAAATTCTGTAACTAGATATCTACTAATAGAAAATATCATTTTCATCTAACATAATTTTGTTGTAAACATTTTTGTAAATCCTAAGGCTATAAATAGGGATAGAGAACTATTGAAAAAGGGTCAACATATTTTTTGGTAAAGTGTAACTTCTCATAGAATTGTTTTGATTAAGATCTTTAACTCATGATGCAGTTGTAGCATTGTAATACAATCTTTGATGATTCTTAGTTTTGATGTTTACAGAGTGTCCTATCTTATTTTGTGTTTCCACTCCTTCCACTTTTCATGTAATGTTTCAAATGATATAATACAAATCCCCAGAGAAATTTGTCCATAATGTATTTGGTTCAAATGTGATGATGAATTCTCTTTTTATTTTAACATGTTATGGAATATTCATGATATTCTAATTTGAATTAAAGTTTGTGTCCCTGAGAATATCTTTCCTTTATTGCATTACATTCTATGTTAGAGATATTGAATTATTATTTCTCAGTATGCTTTCTTTATATTGATAGAAATCATACTGTCACAAGTACTTTTTCCCCTTTTTCATCTATTCACACCTTTCCTATAGTTTTTTTTCTAAATTAAAACTCTTTCCCATTATTGCAAATTCTGGTTACATGTAATAATTGTGTTGGTCTATAATTCAAGCAAGTTACTCAAAGTATTCAAGATTATTATCTCTCCTTCAAGAAGCAATACTGATTGCATTTAGATTAAGTTAATGAGTTCCAAAATAGTCTTGGAACATATTAGGGACTAGCATATTTTGTGGCATCGTTATCGTGGATCGAAGGAATGAAATCATTTTTCTCTGGGGACAACGACAATCATACGCTCTCATTTCTTGAGGTGAACAAGAATCAAATTGTTGGATGAAAAATTCACCCGGTGACTCCACCGAGGAAAATATGGCATCTTGTAATATCATGTCCCTTGGATACAATGACACATAAGGTACCAATCATCGTCACCAAGTAATCCACGTAGAATATTTTCTCCTCCTATGTTTGGTCCTAAATTTACTAACTAGATTTATCTTTGAAACTCCTAGGAAATATTTTTCTCAACGAACTCCTACTACTCCCCTGGCTAAGTTCCCTAGCCCTCCTATCATAATTATTGAAAGTGATGAGTCATATTCACAACCAAATCCTCATAAGCCTCAATCCCTTATTACTCCACAAGCAAATAATTAAATCTTTAAGCACTTGATGTCTGGAGGAGGTAGAGGTGGTGGAGGCCCCCACCACCACCTCCACCATGTTTCTATCGTTGGGTTTCATCCCATCATGGACCCCTAATATTTCCCACACCTATCGGTGATATGACTGATCACTACCTAAAACTGCTACCCAAGTATGATGGTAGTAAAGGAACTTCTATAGAAGAACATATAGATCATTTCCAATACTTTATTGATAACATATTTCTTGAAAATGGTGTTGTTTATATGGACTCTTTGCTCAATCTTTGGAAGGAGATGTGTGAAAAATTGTTTAGGGCGCTCCCTACATATTCAATAGGAACCATGGATGAATTGGAAGCTACGTTCATGAAGAAGTGACGAGTTAAGACGTGCTATCTCTATTATCTTACCAAGTTCTGACTGCTTAAGAAAAATAACTCACAAAATGTTTTTGAGTTTACAACAAGACTCACTAAGTTGTATTACATAATCTAGAAGATATTAGACTTACAGAATTACCTTCCAGGGCTACTTATGTTGGATCTTTCCCATGTTGATGTAATTGTAACTTCAGAATGTATTAACTTGTATTTCTTATGTATTGTAACCCAATGTTTATTCTGGGATGTATTGTAATGTAATTGAGTCATGTCATACCCCGATGCTTATTCTGAGAAGTTTCTATAATGTGAAAGTCATGTCAAGTCATTATGGATAACCCTCCTATTGGTCAAGGGTTAAATTCCCCGCAATTGTGGGGCCCTAGGGTTATTATACTATCCTAGAGATATTGACCCTAGGTGAGTCATTGTAAGTGGGGTAAATATTCCCCACCATTGTGTTACACTCCTATTGTTCGGAGGAGGCAAATTCCCCACAAATTGTGGGGCACTAGGGTTATTAGACACTCATAGAGATGTCGGCTCTAGTAAGTAATTGTTAAGTGAAGCCGACATGATGCAGTGGGTTCCATGTGAACGAAATAATATAAATAGAGAGTGAGTCTCTCTATTTATAATACACACACTCACTCATTGGAGCGCATGAGTGAGAGAAGAGAAGCTCTCTCAGTGTGAGTGAGAGAGACAGAAGCTGTGGAGATCATCTTACTGTTTTCGGGTTTTAATTTTGGTGCTAATTCTATCTCTGAGGAATTTGTGGGGTTTTCTCCTTTATGGTTTCCCCGAGGAAAATTCTTTGTGTCTCTTGTCTCTTGTGTTTTATTGTTGTGCTTGTCATTCTCTCAGTTAAAGTTCCTAATGTAATGCTATCCTGAAAGATAAAAATCTAACATCGTATCAGAGCTAACCTGAGAAGAAGACATTGTGCAGCTATAGAAGCTAGGGATTCTTACTTTTAGGTCTCTCTCTACAATCCATCAGCAAAATTATGCTAGGTTGTCTCTCCATTGAAGGGCGCATCTTTCTGTCGAAGCGGAATTCGATTCCAAGCATTTTCAGTTTTGGTGTGGAAAATTAGGGCTTTCTAGAGAAGAGGATTTTTTACTGAGCCCAGAATAGGATTTTTCTCCTCATCAAAATCGAAGTTTATAGACTTGGATCAAGAAATTTGGTTGGGTGAAACTCCGGGAAAGTCAAACCCTAGTTTGACCCTGAGCTAGAAAAACCCTAAATATTGAAAATGCTAAGGTTTGGTACATTCGCTATATCGTGAGATTGGTGAAGGATCAGGAGCTGACAATTACAGAGGCCAACGATAAAATATTTATTTACACTTTATCCAAAATTCTGCCTCAGATTCGCTATATTGTGGGAGATATGATCCCTTCAAGTTAGGGTTCCAGCCTCTTCCAAAATTCATCCCTAAACAGGACACCTGGGGAGAATTGCTATATATTGAGTTAAAGAGGTCCAAATGACATTTCTGAAGATTTTCCAGAAAGGGCACGAAATGTAGGTTCTGTGGTCCAAATTTCAGACCCCGAAGATGAAACAGTGATACGTGGAAGTCGGTACAACTTCACTGTTCTGAACAGTCAAGTAACATGGCACCTTGGTACATTTACCATAAATACCAATTGGTGAAACCAATTATGATGAAACCTGTGATTTTGGATCAGGGACATGTGACATTACCTCAATGATAAATTTTAGACATAGAGGAGTAGTAATGTTAGATATACCACAGAAACAATAACAGACATATCTGCAAAAGAAATTGGAAAACTAGGGCTTCCTGTTCTGGGAGCTTCCCTCCACTATTTTCAGAAAAGGATTACATTGGAAAGCTCCATTTGAAGAGATATATATTTCTATCCAATTAGATATGAAATATTCCAAGTTTTTAAAATTAGGGTTTCTCTGACAAACCCTAGATCAGCCATCTCTGGAACCAGGACGAACACCTCAAATCGATAAGATCTAATCTTTTGCTATTTTCATTTGAGGTTGTCATTTCAAAGAGATCTATCACATCATATTGATGATAAGCTTGGTGAAGTTGACAAATTCCGAGCATGGAAGTATATGATCTCTCTGAATAAAATGAATTGGACACCTACATGGGTAGAGAGGTTCCAGTTCCAGAGGGAGATGAGGCTAGAAGCCTTACACAAGAAGAACTAGGTCAAGGCCAAGAAGAACATTGTTGATTCAATCACGAATCAACTCATACCACAAGTGTCCTCCCTAAATACACCGAAGATGTTTGATTCCTTGACCTAGCTATTTGAAGGGAAGAACATAAATCAGAATATGACCTTAAGAAACCAGTTGAAGAATGTGAAGATCCAGAATGCAGAGACCATACAGTCATACTTTACAAGGGTCTCTCAAACCAAAGAACAACTTGAAGTGGTAAAAGAAGAAGTGGAGAATGCAGAAGTGGTGATAGCCACCATGAATGGCCTCCTAGGATCATGGGATTCATTCATGTGAGGAATGTAGGAAGTGATTACTTTCAGAAGACTCTGGGAAGAAGAAGAAGCTCAACTCATAAGAAGAGAAGAGAATATGGGAGCAATTGAAGATCAAGCTCTCACCATCGAAAGAAGATCCCTCAACCAATGAGGAACATGAAGATCTCAACTCTTGAAGAACCTCTTATCCATCTTAGAATTTGGATAAGAAATGATGCTATTATGAATGAAGAAGACGATGAATCTTAAGGCTCAAGAAGTATTCTAGCCACGAAACAAATAAAGATAAGTATTCAATTGTCATTTCATAATATTGTTTTGTTATGCATTTGTTTATATTTAGTTAATGTATTATGCATGATATAATGTTTGCATTAATGACAGTATACTACTAATATGCATTTGATGGGTAAGTAGCTCATGGTGCTACACAAATATCCATTGCTACTTATCTAGAATGAAACCTCTTTGCTGACATATTGGATTAGTGCACAATCTCAATGTTGTCCTGGTAGAGATGGAAGGCATCTAGAAAATTTTCAGTGAGATATGGATGAATGTTGTATTGGCTAAAGTAGTTGCATGATCATATATTTATGCATAAGAATTTTCCAGTATGAATATTCCTTATGAAATTTTTCTAACCATACAAATGCATTTGACTTGTAGGAAAGATCGCATACATTATCTCCTACAAGCAAAGAAGAATGAAACTTGTTCCAAAGAACAAGTGACGATAGTTCAAAGATGAAAAATAATATGATGAATGCAGCGACATCATTGATGTAGAACCTTCCAAGAAGAAAGGGAAGACCAGTTCAAGAAGAATGATGTCTAGGATGCAGTATCGATATGTGAAGGGAATTTCGTAGTTCCATCATGCAATAGATGGAAACATCGTGGGATACATGGAAATATTCGAAGAGACATTTGCAACCAGACACATGACAGGAAAAATCATGTGTGAAAATGAAAGAAGACCTTATACGAGCTCAGAAAGACACCCATGGGATAACACATACATGAGAAGTTTGATGAAGATCTGAACCCTTGCTACAAGGTTGACAAGCTCACATATGGGTGCAAGTAGAACTTTTTAAAAGGTTCAAGATAGAGGATCTTGGTATCCAGTGATCCTAGATGGATACATAAAAGATTAGTAGCATAGGAAGCTACTTATCACTCTGGTACAGAATGTTTCAGTGCATAGAGTACGGAAGATAGAGGGAGTATGATGCTTCAGAGGGAGTGACTGCAAAAGATCCTAAGGTTCGACATGGTACGACAGGATGGATAGATTACTAATGACTCTAGGCTTTACTGAGAGTAAAGTGGATTCCAACCTTTGCTTCAAGGTTGAAGGTAGAAGACTAGTGATGCTCCTGTTATGTGTCGATGCACTATTTTCTAGGCATGAAGGTGTGGACAAGGGAAGTATGTAGTAGAGATCCTGAATAGGTTTAGGATGATGGACTGCAAGGCCATGACCACACCTATGGAATCGAACATGAAGCTATTGAGTGATGCTTCATCAAAGACAGTTGATGCTACGATGTATCGTCAAATGATTAGGTCCTTGGTGTACCTGATGGATACGATACTAGATACTTTCTTTGTTGTGAACACATTGAGACATGTTCACTTGATGGCTGTAAATGGTATAGTTCATTATGGGCTCAAGTATTATGTGAATCAAAAGGTTAACCTGGAAGGTTATGTTGATTCAGATTGGGCAGGCAGTGCACTTCAGGGTGTTGCTTCAGTATGGGATCATGTGTGATCTCTTGGTTTAGCAGGAAGCAATCCTATGTGGCATTGAGTACAGCTGAAGTAGAGTATGTCATAGCTTGTTCAGCTAGTTGTAAGGTGGTATGGCTATGAAAGCTAGTGTCTGATTTATTTGATCTCCAGATGGATGCTACTTGTATACATTGTGACAACCAGAGTTGTGTGAAGTTGTCAAAGAGTCCAGTGTTTCATGACAAGTTGAAACATATCGAGATCAAGTATCACTATATCATGGATATGGTGCAGAAGGGAGCAGTGAAGCTCCAGTATGTTGCGACATAGGAACATATAGTTGATGTGTTAACAAAGCCATTGGCTAGGGTGAAGTTCAAGTACTTCAGGAAGAATCTTGGTGTTCTTTAGATCGAGATTTCCTCCAAGGGAAAGTGATGAGACCCATAGCCATTTTGACAAGTAGGTCAGATATAAGGGTTGAGCCATTCTGTCATGGTGAGAGGATTGGTTCCTTCCATGTCAGATATGAGTGCTGAGATCCATAGCCATTCTAATGAGTAGGTCAGATATAAGGGTTGAGCAATTCTGTCATGGTGAGAGGATTGGTTCCTTCCATGTCAGACATGAGTGTTGGCCATTTTTTTTAGTAGGACAAATGTAAGGGAAACTGCCATTCTCCTGGAGAATGGAGGCACCTGGTCAGTTACCAGGAACACTCAGTCTGGGACTGAGAGAGACATTCTGATGAGCAAGTCAGATGTAAGGGCTGAGCCATTCTGTCATGGTTAAAGGATTAGGTTCCTCCCATGTCAGATGTGAGTGCTTGTCATTATGTCGAGTAGGACATATGTAAGGGAAAATTTCATTCTAGGAATGGAGGTGCCTGGTCAGTTACCAAGAAAACTTAGTCCAGGACTGAGAATCCATTCTGATGTGATAGAGGTATGTGTTCCCACTTGATCAAATGTAAGGGATAAGCCATTCTATCATGGCTAAAGGATTAAGTTGTTTCCATGTCAGATGTGGGTGCTGGCCATTCCAACGAGCAGGTCGGATGTAAGGACAACTGCCATTCTCTAGGAGAATGGAGGCACCTGGTCAGTTACCAGGCAGCTCAGTCTAGGACTGTGGGCCATTCTGATATGATTGTAGGATTGGTTCCTACAAGATCAGATATGAGTGCAAGCCCTTCCGTCATTGTTGTAGGATGTGTTCCTACATGGGTGGATGTAAGTTCAGAGCCCTTCCATCATGGTTATAGGATGTGTTCCTGCATGGGTGGATGTAAGTGCAGAGCCCTTCCATAATTTTTGTAGGATGTGTTCCCACATGGGTGGATGTAAGTGCAGAGCCCTTCCATCATTGTTGTAGGATGTATTCCCACATGGGTGGATGTAAGTGCAAAGCCCTTCCATCATGGTTGTAGGATGTGTTCCTGCATGGGTGGATGTAAGTGCAGATCCCTTCCATCATTATTGTAGGATGTGTTCCCGCATGGGTGGATGTAAGTGCAGAGCCCTTCCATCATTGTTTTAGGATGTGTTCCCGCATTGGATGGATGTAAGTGCAATGTCTTTTCATCATGGTTGTAGGATGTGTTCCCGCATGGGTGAATGTAAGTTCAGAGCTCTTTCATCATGGTTGTAGGATGAGTTCCTGCATGGGTGAAAGAGCAGAACCTTTTTAGCATTGTTGTAGGATGTGTTCCCGCATGGCTAAATATAAGTGCTAAGCCTTTCCCATAGGGTTGTGGGATGTGTTCCCTCATGATCATATGTGAGTGCTGGGACTTTCTGATATGATTATAGGATTAGTTCCTACATGATCATATGTGAGTGCTAGGCCTTTCTGATATGATTATAGGATTAGTTCCTACATGATCAGATGTAAGTGTTGGGCAAATACCTACATGTTTGCTAAGCCTACATCCAGCATGAAAAAGGGCTGGCTCTGTAGAACTTCCTGTGACAAGAAGAATCATGAGATAGCACCTGTGAAGATTCAGTATTGATGATCCAGCAGTGATGATCCAGATCGAGTGATGATCCAGATCCAGTGATGATGTCCAGTGATGGTCCAGATCCAGTGATGATCCAGATCCAATGATGATGATCCAAATCGAGTGATGATCCAGATCTAGAAATGAAGATGACATGAATATTAAGATGAATTGAATATGACGAGGACTTGATGATGACCCAGATGATACAAAGAAGAAGACTTGTGCTGATAAATTGTGTCAAGAGAATACCTTCCTAGTTAAGAGGGAGTGTTGATGTAATTGTAACTTCGGAATGTATTCACTTGTATTTCTTATGTATTGTAACCCGATGTTTATTCCAGGATGTATTGTAATGTAATTGATTCATGTCATACCCCGATGTTTATTCCAGGAAGTTTCTATAATTTGAAATTCATGTCAAGTCATTGTGGGTAACCCTCCTATTGGTCAAGGGTTAAAGTCCCCACAATTGTGGGCCCCTAGGGTTATTAGACTATCCTAGAGATTTCAACCCTAGGTGAGTCATTGTAATTCAGTGCAATAGTCCCCACCATTTTCTTACCCTCCTATTGGTTGGAGGAGGCAAAGTCCCTACAAGTTGTCGGGCACTAGGGTTATTAGACACTCCTAGAGATGTCGGCTCTAGTAAGTAATTGTTAAGTGAGGTCGACATGATGGACTGGGTTCCAAGTGAACGAAAAAATATAAATAGAGAGTGAGTCTCTCTATTTATAATACACACACTCACTCATTGGTGTGCATGAGTGAGAGAGGAGAAGCTCTCTCAGTGTGAGTGAGAGAGACAGAAGCTGTGGAGATCATCTTACTGTTTTTGGGTTTTACTTCTGGTGTTGATTCTATCTCTGAGGAAGTTGCGGGGTTTCCTCCTTTATGGTTTCCTCAACGAAAATTATTTTTGTCTCTTATCTCTTGTGTTTTATTACTGTGCTTCTTATTCTCTCAGTTAAAGATCTTAATGTAATGCTAGCCTGAAAGATAAAAATCTAACATCCTGGCGGATTTCTCCATAATTTTAAGAGAAAGAAGGTTAGATTCTCACCTCATAATGCATGATGATGCAATTAATGTTGAAGGAAATATGAGAGTGGGCGGGAAAATTAAAATGATTAATGCTATTGAGCATAAATAAAAATTAAAATTAAGGAGGCAAGTATTGCAGGAAACCAAACACTCGAAAGAATCCAATATTGATTATATGTCTCAAATTATAAGTAAATTATCTAATAAAATAACCATAATGGAGATGGAATTAATAATCCCTAATAGACCATCTCCAGTAAGAAATCATGCTCAGTTTAGAAATTCATATAATCCGTGAACTAAGTATAGAGAGTAAAGGAGCAAGGAGCAACCTTTGAGACCTGTTATTCATGAAAACAACAATAATCTACTTGACCATAAAGAATAAGATGCATATGAAGAACCAGAAGAGGAGATAAATTGGTTGCATGTTGAATAAAATGTCATATACCTAACACGATATGATTACAACAATTTGTTTCTCTTTAACGAAGTTGATTGTTATCAAGAAGGAGACAATCAATTTAATCCATCTGTTGCTCAATATATATTTTTGTAGACATATTGCAAGTCGAGCTTCAAAGGAAATACAACCTGATGCCTAGATCTTCCCCAAATTGGCAGTCTGTCAACCCTTCAATCCTCAAGTTATTTGTGAAAAATATTATTTATAAAATGCCTCACGCTCCTCTTGTGCCTAAATATAGTGACATGTCCAAGGAAAGAAGTCGAGAGGGCATCAAAACCCTTATTTCACAACCCACTGATAAGCCTTTTCCCAAAAGATTCAAGCATGATTCTAAAGATTATGATACAAATTATTTCAATCTCGAGTAAGAATTGAACAAGCTTAATATACCTATCCCATTATCTGAGTTAGTTAAAACCCTACATACCAGAAGCAAATTGAAAAATTACTCCATCATGTTGAAGCATCTAACTAGCAAGATACTATTAAATTAACTGGTGAATCTCGCACCATTTGATGTGGCCCCCATGTTGATGATAAAGAATAACACATCGCTCCTTTTCATGTTATCCTTAGTTTCCATAATAAATTATTGCATAATTGCATGCTTTATTCTAGTGCTTCCCACAACCTCATTCCCAAAATCATTATGGAATAACTTCAATTAGAAATAACCAGGCCCTATCATGATATCTACAGCTTCAACTCAAGAAAATTAAAGTGTATGGGATTTATAAAAGACCTTGTAGTCACGCTTGACCAATTATATGCTAAAAATATATTAATTGATTTAGTGGTAGTTGATGTACTATCCAAGTACGGGATGCTCCTATCTAGAAGTTGGGACAAAAAACTAGGATGTACCATGCAAATGGACATGAATTATGCTATTGTACCAATGTTTGCAGGTGAACGTGGGAGGCTATATCAAGAATCTAAGTTTGCTTATGTCATAAGTGACCAAAATACTCCAAAAAACTACCTGTTGTATGCTATATATGAAGACATCGGTTGCTACATTCTCTCTTTAGATGATTCCTTCGAGGAAGAATATGGTTAGAAAAAAAGGATCGAAGAGCAATAACAATAAACAATAAAGAAGATGAAAATATTAAAACACATTACAAGAGATAAACATATATAATGTGGTTCACCCAAGATGGGCTACGTCCACACAGAAAATTCAAATCCTTTATTATTATACCATCCATCAAAATGAAGGGATAGAACCTGCAACAACCTTGTTGCACTTCCTCTTCACTCTCTCACAAGCTCTCTCTCACAATCACAGAGATTTTTTTACAATGCTACAATACAATACCCAGCTGTATTACAATGTATTCCTTTTATAAAGGGAATACCATGGGTTTTCCAAAACCATGGGCTCATAAATTACCCATTAATGACCAAGTCATGACTCTAAAATTACAACATTTTACAAGGAATTGTTTGCTAAATTTTCTCTATGGGGGTGCTGCCCCAAACCCACTCTAGGGGGGCTCCCAAAATAGTTGTCCCCCCCCCCCCTCTCCCCATGGACCCCCCTGATGACTATAGTTGGGAGAGAGGGGGGATCCCCCCCACACACCCTGTTAGGTGCTGGGATCCATACACAACTGAAATAATATCTCTAAATCAAGAATACCAGGCTCCAAAACCAACAAATATTTCAAGTCTCGAATTACAAAACCCATTGAAGATCAACATAACATAGTTTGGAAGCTATATTTTGACAGGGATTTAGCTTAAGATGAATAAGGAGCTGGGGCCTTGTTATTTCCTCCATCTAGTGAAATATTTACTCTATCATACAAACTCAAGTTTGAGACTACAAATATTGTCATTGAGTATGAGGCCCTAATCCTTGGACTACAAGCTACCAAGCAATTAAAGGTTACCAAACTAGCCAGTTTTGGAGATTTAGATCTAGTCGTAATTCAAATCATAGGAGTTTATAAAACTAAGAACCCAAGAGCACAAGCCTATAGGAATGTTGTCTAGGACATTGTAGAAAAAAAATTGATGCTTTTAACATAACTTTTATACCTAGAGATCAATCAACAATTTGATTCATTAGCTTTGGAAACCAGCAATTTTATACCTCCAAAGAAACCTAAGCTGAAGTACGAATTCAAAATGCGTCATCATCATTTTTTCCTTGATAATGTTAAACACTGGAAAGTCTTTGAGGATGATATGGATATCAAATGGTTCCTTGAACTAATTGAGGAGTTCTCAATCATCAACATCAATCCTAGAAATGAAGATGATGTTGTTGACCTATTGTAGATGGATAAAATAGAAGTTCCAAAAATGGTGTCATGGATCCCTAGTCATAGGATCCTCCATCTTAAGAACAAATTCATTTAAAAATGGTTAGTACCACTAGAACAATCATTTGACAAGAATGATGTAGTTGTCAAACCTATTTTGCATCCAACAACATAAGTTGTTGAAGAAATAAACATATTCAATCCCGAGGACCCCAAGTATATTAATCTCTCTAGTCCTTTCCAACTAAAAAATAAACACAGGAATGCATCTCTTTTTAAAGAATACCTTTATGTTTTCGATTGGAAATACAAATATTTGAAAACCTATGATACCATTGTGATCCAACATAGAATATTGCTCAAACTAGATGTTAAGCGAGTTAAGAAAAAGCTAAGGCAAGTCAATCCCATGTTGCTTCATGTCATTGAAAAATAGGTTAGGGAATTGCTTGATGCTAAAATCGCAATTCCTCTCTGATACTCTACCTGGGTATCCAATATTGTGTTAGTAAGAAAATAAAAGTGGTGAAATCTGTGTATGTGTAGATTTCGGCAACCTGAATAAGTGTTCCTTGAAAGACAATTACATTTTTTCCCAAAATGGATCACATCCTACAAAAAGTGGTAGGGTCAACCAAAATATCTATGATGGATGGATTCTCAGACTATAAGCAAATAACAGTGAATAATTGATGATAGGGAAAAAACCACTTTCACCACTCCATGGGGTAAAGTTATGTATGTTAAAATGTCATTTGGTATCATAAATGCTAGATCTACTTTACAAAGGGGCATGGATATAGAATTTGTAGGGGAGAAGGACAAGTTCATTTTCATATAACTATATGACATGACCCTATTTTCAAAATATGACGATGAACACTCGAAACATCTCAATCATAATTTTCTAAAGTGCAAAAAATTTGGCATATCGTTAAACTGAAAGAAATATTTCCTTGCCATGAAGGAAGGAAAGTTGTTGGGTCATATGGCATACAAATAAGGTGTCATAATATATATAGGCCGAGTAGCTTCTATAAATCTTATAGATATTACAAGAAACAAAAAATAAGTGTAGTCTTTCATTGGTAAGATTAATTTCCTTAGAAGATTCATCCCTAATTTTGTAGAGATGCTGAAAAGGATAATTGATATGATCAAGAAGGATGTTGAGATAAAATGGAATACCGAAGCTAGAGCCTCCTTTAAACAAATTAAGACTTATTTGGATGAAATTCCAGTTATGATTAGCCCGGATTATTCTAAAGATTTCTTAATTTTTTTATTTTTCATCTGAAGTAACTATTGTAGTCATGCTTTTATAGAAGAATGATGCAGGTCAAGAGAAACCCATCACTTTTTTCAATCTGTCTTTGCAAGATGCAAAGTTAAAATATAGTAGCATGGAAAGACATGATTATGCATTGGTAAAAGCACTCAAATATTTCAGATATTACATTCTGCACTAAAAATTTATTGCTTATCTTCTAGGAAATACCATTAAAGAAATATTTTTCCATCTAGACAACGAAGGAAGAAGAGTAAAACAAATTATGAAGATACAAGAATATGATTTGGAAATTAATCCCACCAAAATGGTGAAAGGTCAGGGATTATCCAAGCTACTGGATGAGTCTAATTATAAGTCATTAGACATCAATCTTCTAAATCAAATGCCAATTGATGAAACTGAAGATAGTCAACAAAACCTACCACTTCAAATTAATGACAATCTTTTTATTATGAGTGGTAAAAGGACATTGTATTTTATATCCAAACTTTAACTTGCCCCCCTAGAGATGGATAAAGGAAAAACCATGTGTAACTTCCTCATACCCCATAATGCAGAATTATTAAAAAATTTACTTCAAGAACCCTTGTTCTCCTTTCAAAACACAGGGCATGGGTGTTAACACACTCTCCCACCTTCATTCGTAGGCTTGAAAATCACTGTAAAAGTATTTCCTCCCTTCACATATCCCTTATGTGACCAGAAACACCATTTATACATAACCAGGATAGTCATTCATAAGCAATTACATTGCATAAACAAGAATAACAAAGAATACTTATCTTGGTGATTAAGTTGTCTAGCAACTAGCTAAGTGGCTGCAACGTTCCACCCAACCATAGGCCACTATGTTCCTTAATCTCTCAACACCACTGCCACCCCCTAGTTGGGCATGATTTCCACAAGGAACTAGGGAACAACAGACTTACATGCAACCATATCATATCACACACAGTCAAGCCAACCTCTAGTTGGGTTTATCAGACTGTCCAGTCAAGCCAACCTCAGTTGGGTTTATCAAGCTGCAGACTTACAAGCCAAACAATGTTGGGTTTATCAGGCTTACTCAACCAAGCTAGCATACAGTTGGTTTTATTGGACTAATCACAGTCAAGCCAAATTCCACAATAAGGACCATCTAAACCACATATGGGTTTATCAAGAATTCATCCAAGCCATCATTCACAGTGGCTTTCTCAAGATTTCCAACCAGGGATTACACATGGCCAAAACACAATAGGACATAGCCAAGCCAATGTACAATTGGGTTTATCAAGATACTAAGGCAGTGGAAAGGTAGAATGACTAAGCTAGTGTCTCATTCAAGAGATAAGGACACCTCCACAAGGTCTACCTGGCCTGGGATCCACGTTACCTACATATCCAACACAAGGAAGCATCCCCTTCTCTACTCCACAATCCCTTGGTCTATACCTTCCCTTCCAGTGCTCTTCAGGGAATGCAGTGAATATTCACCATCCACTCTTACATTTTCATGAGGTTCCATTCTGCACTAGGTTTATCAATCCCATTCCTATTCTCTTCCACTACTTAGTCTTGCACATAGTTCAGACCCAAAAGAGGGTGAAATTCACAACAAACCATAGGGAAAACACATCAACACTAGTTTTAACTTTGTAAAACAAACCACCACTCGGTAACATAGAGAAATAGGTCTGTAGACCACTCTGTAACATAAGGTAGATGGACTTAATAACTTAGAACAGTGAACCACACTGCACAACCATGAACAAAAACCTTCTCTGCAACTCAAGAGAGTGAACCACCATGCACAATCGATCCCCTCCAATGGTAGAATGGAATGGAATTACCACAACGTTTAGATGAAGACTGAGTTGACATACTGGGAACACAATCTCATGTTTTACTTGCTTCAGAAGCAAGAACACAAACTCTATAGGCTACATGCCTATTCATTCATGAAATCGACTACCATGCCTTGCTCTGCCCAAGGAATTAACTGCCTCAACCAATTTCCTACGGTAAAATTAAATGCACGAGCACGAGGACGAACCAGGGTAGGTGGTTTTAATAATGGGAAACTTTTGAAAATATCTACAGCTAGGATCAACCATCAAATAGATCGATAGTGCACAGCAATTTCGGTGAGTGAACTAGAGCAGACAAAGAAAACTTTGGTAGGAGCGATAATTTATGAAATCCTATTTAGTTTATTTGAGTTCCACCATTGATATAGATCCAGCAGTTGCTAGTTCATTTCGTTGGATAACTAGCATTTGTTTAACATCAGCTAGTGGGCATGAAATTTCTTATCCAAAAGGATTTAATCTATTCTGCATCTTCCTGTTTAAATTAGTGGTGTTTATGTTAATTAAACTAATCTTTGTGGGATTGAACCTACAATCACTCACCTGGCATCAGCTGGTTAAATCACTCTCTTTTCCTTTGTGAAATATTTCCCCCGTATCTTTTCATGTTGCAGTTCCATAGCTAGTTATGGAATTTATCAAATTATTGTATTTACATGATAATCAAAATGTTTTGTGCTTGACCAACACAATGAACCATAGGCATCAACCTTGGTCACCTATACAAAAAATACCAATCACTGGTAGGGCCTTGGCCTTGATCTCCTTGCCATGATTAAAATATAATACATACATCATGTACAATCTTAATATCATGGGGTCAAAACCAGGGTGTTGCATTCCCCTCCCCCTTACAACAGCACTGTCCTCGGTGCTTCATAAAATTGAACAAAATGCTACACTGGAACCACCTCAATGTTCTGCAAAATTGAAAAAAAATGGATGTGCCAATCGCATGGCATCCTCTAGCTCCCACGTAGGCTTTTTAGGACTGTAGTTCTCCCATTGCACCTTTACCTGTACTATGGATCGATTTCGAAGCATGGTGACCTTCCTGTCGAGGATGCACAATGGCTCAGTTTAGAACTCTCCCTTGGGTTCCATCTGGATCACATCCAATAAATAACATGGTTAGGATCATGTACATATTTCTTAAGCAAAGAAACATGACAAACATTATGAGCTCTAGTGTTAGCAGGCAATGCAATTCTATATGCAACTAGCCCTATTCTTTCAAGCACTTCAAATGGCCCATAGTATCTTGGTGACAAATTAGCACAACTTCGAAGACTCAAGGAACTCTTATTTTCCCTCAATCTGAGGTAAACATGATCCCCTACACTGAAATATCTTTGCACTCTATGCTTGTCTGCATAGATTTTTTGTCTGTCCTAAGTTGCTTTCAGATTCTGCTTGATCTTTGCAACCTCTTGTTCCATTTACTTGAGCAATTATGGACCAAGAACAATCATATTCACTAGATTATCCCATCGAACTGGTATCCTACACCTTCTTCCATACAAAGCTTCATATGGACTCGTCCCCAAGGATGCTTGTTGTCCATTATTATAGGAAAAATCTACCAAGTGTAAATAATCCTCCCACTTGGTTGGCTTGTCCATCACATACATGTGAAGCATATCTTCAAGCACCCGATTCACTCTCTTTGTCTTTCCATCATTCTGAGGATGGTAGGCAGTGCTGAAGTTCAGCTTTGTACCCAAATCTGCAAACAAACCCTTCCAAAAATTGGAAGTGAACTTAGAATCCCTATTAGAGACTATTTCCTTAGGAAATACCTGCAATCTGAAAATCTCCTTCATGAATATTTTTGCAATGGCATCAGTCTTATAAGTGGAATTGGATGGTATAAAATTTTCTTCATTTGTCAACTTGTCCACCACAACCATAATGGAATCATATTGCCTCCAAGTCATTGGAAATCCTGTAATGAAATCCATGGAAACAACTTCCCATTTCCATTATGGAACTGGGAAAGGATACAATAAACTTGTTGGGTGTTGATGCTCAACCTTTACCTACTAACATTTCATGAACCTTGAAATATACTCAGCAATGTCCTTTTTCATTCCTGGCCAAAAATACTTCTTTTTGGTTGTAGCAATTGTTTTCTGATATCCTGGGTGACCAGAATATGGAGCTTGATGGATTTCATCCATAACAAATCTCCTCAAATTTTCTATATTTGGAATAGAAGTTTTGTTTCTATAAGTAAGAATCTCATATTCTTCCAATTTATATCCCTCATACCTCTTCTCAATACTTTATTTCTGCAATCTGTCATTAATATGCACATATACTTCATCTTCAGCAGTATGATTAACAATCTGCTATCTCAAATCTGATTGGAAAATACTAAGAGATGCCAAGTTCATTTCCTACACCTTCATGTTGAGTGCATCAGCCACTTTGTTTTCCTTTCCTTTTATGTGTTTAATTTCAAAATCAAACTCACATAAAAATTCCAACCATCTAGATTTCGTAGAATTTAGAGTTGGTTGATCAAACAAATATTTCATACCACAGTGGTCTGTCCTTAACTCAAACTTTATTCCCATTAAGTAATGCCTAAACATATTGAGATAATGTACTATGGATGCAAGTTCTAAATCATGAGTGGCATAGTTCTTCTCATGATCCTTCAACTTTCTTGACTCATAGCATACCACGTGGTTTTCATGCATAAGAACTCCTCCAAGCCCTTGACTGCATGCATCAGTACACACAACAAAATGTTTTCCTGGGTTTGCAATATTCAAGGCTAATGCACTTGTGGGAAGATTCTTCAATTGTTGAAAGCTTTCTTCACACCTTGGAGCCCATTCAAACTTTATCCCCTTCTTTTGCAAAGAATTGGTTGAATGTGCAACCTTGGAGCATCCCTCAATGAATCTCCTATAGTATCATGCAAGTCCCATAAAAGATCTTACATCTGTCACATTTCTTGGGGTAGGCCAATACATAATGGCCTCAAGCTTTTCAGGGTCCACAGATATACCCTCATCTGAGATAATATGACCTAAATAATGAATTATATCTTTATAGAAGTCACACTTGCTCAACTTTACATACAACTTATGCTCCCTTAACAATTGTAATGTCAACCTCAGATGTTCTTCATGCTCTTCCTCATTCTTAGAATAAATAAGAATGTCATCAAGGAAAACAAGAATAAACTTGTCCAAATACCTACTGAAACACTATTCATAAGGCACATAAATGTAGTTGGTGCATTTGTGAGACCAAATGGTACCACTACAAACTCATAATGTCCATACCTTGCTCTAAAGGTTGTCTTATGAATGTCTTCATCTTGATGCTTACCTAATGGTAATCAGGCCTCAAGTCAATCTTGAAAAATAACTTTGCTCCTGTTATTTGATCAAAGAGGTCATCAATTCTAGGAAAAGGGTATTTATTCTTCACAGTGACCTTGTTCAGCTCTCAGTAATCAATACACAGCCTAAATGTACCATATTTATTTTTCACAAATAGGACTGGTTCTCCCCAACGAGACACGCTCGGCCTGATATACTTCTTCCCCAACAAATCTTGCAGCTGCATCTTCAGCTCTAGAAATTTTGGTGTACTCATCTTGTAGGGTGTCTTAGACACTAGAGCTACTCCTGGCACAAGTTCAATGGTAAATTCAATGTCCCTCTTTGGAAAAATCCCTGGAATTTCATCAAGAAAAACATCCCTAAATTCCTGCAACACATGAAAGTCCTCCAACCTAGGAGTTTCATTCTCTGTTGCATCCAAAACATGGGATGCATACAACTGGAAACCTTTCCTAGATAACTTCTTTAGCTGCATTGCTAAAATATTCCTAACATAGATCACCTTTGGATTGCCTCTTACAAACCTTAAGTTTCCTTCTTCATCTATGCACTCAAAATTCTTATTGTAACAATCAATATTTACTTTGTGTGCTTCCAACCAATCCGTTCCAATGAGGATATCATAGGAACCAAGTGGCAGAACATTCAGATTTGCATAAGTGACCAATCCATCCATAAGCAATGGACACTTTTCTACCACTTCACTAACCTTTCTCTTAGCCCTAGTGGCTAGATGAACTAACCATGATTTGCTATGCTTTAACTTCTTAAAAGCAAAAATCTCAACTACTTTAGGAGTAATGTAATTGTGAGTAGATCTAGGGTCAATTAAAACAAAAACAGATTGCTCAGCAATATTATATGCAACTTCAGTCACTATTGACTGGTAATCTTCCCAGTGATCCTCTAGTGCTGCATAAATCCTAGGGACAGACCTTTCTATTTGATCCATTGTTTCTGCTTCCTGAATGTTATGATTTTTCCTTACAAACCCATCCTCAAGTGGGAAATTCTTGTGCATGTGGGGTCCTCCACATTTCCAACATTGGAGTGGTTCTCTTTTATTTTGTGGATCTCTTGGCTTTTCTCCCACTTCTCTAGATGGCTTACTCACAGCTTGGGATGGTTGCTTCTACTGATTCCTGAAGTTAGAAGGTTTGAAACCTTTCTTCCTTTGGTCAAAATTCTCATTTCTCGTCTCCTTCCAAGCCTTATGGTATTCAATTTTCCCCTTTCTTTTCTCATAGCAATACTTAGCTTTCCTGATAGCCTATTCCATAGTTCTAGGTTCATAAAACTCAATTCTATCTTTGTAAGACTGAGGTAGCCCACTCAGAAAATGATGGATTTTTACTTTATCATCTTTGATGTACCTGACATAGCTCAAAAATTCCAAGAACTTGTCTGCATATTCTTCCATGGTCTGTTGTCCCAATTTTAGCTCATGGAATTCTTTGATTTTATCAACATAATACCTTTGAGAGAGGTATTTCTACTTTTATTTCTTGAATTGTTTCCACACCATTTTTCTGTCATTAATCTTCTTTACCTACCTGAGGTGCTCCCACCAAATGGATGCTCTTCCATTCAGGTTGAATATGGATACCCTATCCTTCATATTTCCTGAATAGTCTTGGACTTGGAAATATTTCTTCATCCCAAGAATCCAAGCTTCAGCTTCTTGAACAATGTTTACCTCACCGTTAAAGGTAGGAGGCCTTGCCTTTTTGAACTTGACACGTGAGTTGTTTCTATTACATATCTTTCTCTTTTATCTATGAGATGAAGAGTTCAAACCCCCAGTGGATCCCTTAGAGTTAGATGACCCACTAGAATATCTCTTTCTCCTTCTAGAACTACTCTTACTACCTTATGTTTTTCTGTACAACGCCCAGAGCTCATCCTCCTTTAGATGTCTGTCAAACTCTGTAGCAAGGCTACATTCAACTAATGCTGCTCTTCCTGAGATTTAATCAGGATCCTCATGGTGGATGAAATATCTGGAGGAATATCTTGAAATCTCCTGCTATTAGACTCTGTATTAGCATTCCCAAATCGGTCATTTTCCCCCATAGAATCTTCCTTATGCTCATAGGGATTTTGTGCATCATACATGTCGTAGGTTCTCATGGCTAAGCCAAAACCAACTTTTTCAATTTTCACTATGACTTTGCAAAATGTGTTAACATCATTTGTTAGCTGCATAATAATTTCAGAAGTAAAACCCATTTACTTACTATAACCTAGCCTATCTAGTCTCAATGTTGTAACCATAAGCTCTTCTAGCTATTCAAATTCACCCATTTAGGCCCTAGTGCTGCAACCAATAGCTCTGATACCACAATGTAACGTCCCCATACCCCATAATGCAGAATTATTAAAAAATTTACTTCAAGAACCCTTGTTCTCCTTTTGAAACACAGGGCATGGGCATTAACACACTCTTCCACCTTCATTATGAGGCTTAGAAAGCACTCTAAAGTATTTCCGCCCTTCACAGATCCCTTCTGTGACCAAAAACACCATTTCTACACTAAACCTATTCTTTCTGCACTTCATTGTCCGTACTTCCGCTCAAAACTCAGGAATCAAATCTTTAACATTTGACAGAAAGGTTCAATCATTATTCTTCCTTCCTCACTTTCGCTTTCCACCATCCACTCGGAAGTCAGGAATCAGAACTTTAACATTTGACGAAAATGTTCAACCATTATTCTGCCATTAGCGCTTTCAGTCAAAACTCAGAAATTGAAACTTTAACATTCGACAAAAAGGTTCAACCATTATTTCGCCTTCCGCACTGCTGCTTTCTGCTTTCCGCTCGAAACTCGGAAATTGGAACTTTAACATTCGACAGAAAGGTTCAACCATTATTCCTCCTTCTGCACTTCTACTTTCTACCTTCTGCAAGCAGATCCTGGGAATCGAAAAACCATCCTTCTAGCTTGTTTCAACTACTATTTTTCTCTTTCCTCCTTCTTCCTTTCTCGGGTGGATTTCAAGGGGCGGAAACACTAAGTCAGAAGCATTATGACCCTGTAACAGGATTCCAGCCTCCAAGGAATTAAGAAAAATGCATTGCAAAAATACAAGGCATATATAGGAGTAAAAATCAAGGAAACATACACAAGTAATCTCTACATAATCATCAACAATAATTCAACATGAACATAGCAATTCATCATATTCATAATCCTTCTACATAACCAGGAAATTCATTCATAAAAAATTACATTGCATAAACAAGAATAACAAAGAATACTTATCTTGGTGATTAAGTTGTCCATCAAGTAGCTATGTGGCTACAATGTTCCACCCAACCATAATCTAGTGTGTTCCTTAATCTCTCAACACCACTACCACCCCCTAGTTGGGCATGATTTCCACAAGGAACTAGGGAACAACAGACTTACACACAACCAAATCATATCACACACAGTCAAGGCAACCTCTAGTTGGGTTTATCAAACTCTCCATCCAAGACAACACTCAGTTGGGTTTATCAGACTGGAGGCTTACAAGCCAAACAATGTTGGGTTTATCAGGCTTACTCAGCCAAGCCAACATATAGTTGGGTTTATCAGACTATTCACATTCAATCTAACTTCCGCAATAAGGACCATCCAAGCCACAAATGGGTTTATCAGGAATTCATCCAAGCCATCATTCACACTGGGTTTCTTAAGCTATCTAGCCAAGGATTACTCATGGCCAAAACACAATAAGACACAGCCAATCCAATATACAATTGGGTTTATCAGGATGCTAAGGAAGTGGAAAGGTAGAATGACTAAGCTAGTGGCTCATTCAAGAGCTAAGGACACCTCCACAAGGTCTATATGGCCTGGGATCGACATTACCTACATACCCAACACAAGGAAGCATCCTCTTCTCTGCTCCATAGTCCCTCGGGATATTCCTTCCCTTCCAGTTCTCTTCAGGGCATGCAATGAATATTTACCAGCTACTCTTACCTTTTCATGAGGTTCCTTTCTGCAATAGGTTTATCAATCCCATTCCTCTTCTCTTCCACTCCTTAGTATTGAACACGGTTCAGACCCAAACCAGGGTGCAATTCACAACAAACCATAGGGAAAACACATCAAAATAGGGTTAACATTGTAAAATAAACCACCACTCTGTAACACAAAGAAACATGGTTGCAAACCACTCTATGACACAAGGTAGATGGACTGAACAACTTAGAACAGTGAACCACATTACACAACCATGAATAAAACCTTATCTGCGACTCAGGAGAGTGAACCACCATGCACAATCAATCCCCTCCAATGGTATAATGGAATGGAATGACCACTGCTTTCAAATGAAGACTAGGTTGATAGACTAGGCACGCAATCTCAGGTTTTACTTGATTCAAAAGTGAAAACATAGCCTCTGCAGACTGCAGGCTTGTTCAGTCATGAAATCAACTGTCATGCTTTGCTTTGCCCAAGGCATTAACTTCCTCAACCAATTTCCTACAAGAAAATTGAATTATTGAGCATAGAGACGAACCAGGGTAGGTGGTTTTAAGAATGAACAACTTTTGAATACATCTACGGCTAGGATCGACCATCAATCAAATCGATGGTTCACAGTGATTTCGCCGAGTGAACTAGCGTGGACAAAGAAAACTTTGGCAGGTGCAATACTTTATGAAATATACTTTAGTTTATTTGAGGTCCACCATTGATCTAGATCCAACAGTTTCTAGTTCATGTCGCTAGCTAACTAGCATTTGTTTAACATAATGGGAAAGAAATTGCTTATCCAAAAGGATTTAATCCATCTCGCATCCTCCTAGGTAAATCAACGAAGGTATTTATGCTGATTAAACTAGGATTTGTGAGGATTGAACCTACAATCACTCCCCTGGAATCAGATGGTTAAATCCCTCTTTGTTCCTTTGTGAAATCATGCCCACATATCTTTTCATGTTGCAGTTCCATAGCTAGCTGTGACATTTATCAAATTGTGTGTATTTACATTATAATCAAAATTTTCTATGCTTGACCAACACAATGAACCATAGGCATCAACCTTGATCACCTATACACAAAAATACCAATCAATGGCAGGGCCTTGGCCTTGAGTCCTTGCGATGATTCAAATACAATGCATAAATCATGTATAATATTAATATCATGGGGTCAAAACCTGGGTGTTACATCATGTCTCTAAAGCTTAAAGTAGTCAAATATTGTATTCTCAGTGGCTATTTATTTTGGAAGGATCCCCTATGATTTATCTTAAACTGTGTGGTTGATGAAGAAACTGAGGACTTGATTTTAGAATTCCATAAAGGAATTTGTGTAGGACATCATGCCTGGAGATATATTTCCTATAAGGTCCTCGTATATGGGTATCATTGGCCTACCATGTTCTCTAATACAAATAAGTTTGGTATAGATTGTGTGGAATGCGAGTTATTTGCAGGAAAACAAAAACTTTGACCTTTACCGCTAAAACCAATCAAGGTCGATGCATCATTTCAATAGTGGGGATTATAATGTATTGGTGATATTAATACAAACTCTAGTGGATAGCACAAATGGATCTTTACTACCACTAATTTTTTCACTAAGTGGGTCAAGGCTATACCAACCAAAACTGATACTTACATTGCCATCATGAAATTTTTAGAGGATAATATCATGGCAAAGTTTGATTGTCCTAGGAAAATCATTACAGATAATGCATCAACCTTTAAATTTGCTAAAGTGGTAAATTTATGTCAACATTATAATATCAAGCTGGATCACTCAACATCTTACTATCCTTAATGAAATGGATTTCCAAAATCCTCAAATAAGAGATTAATTAATATCATTAAGAAGATGCTTGACCAAAATAAAAGGGATTGGGACTCACATCTTAAGTATTCCTTATGGGCTGATAGAATCAGTGTCAAGAGAGCAATAGGAAGTTATCCTTTTTAGTTACTCTATGGTAAAGAGGCAGTTCTTCCCATTCAACTTGGATTACCAGTCATGAAGTTGTTACAACCTTAGAAAGATGAATAGAATTATATGGAAAGAAGAATTCATCAACTGATTGAAATACAACAAGTTGAGAATAGCTAGATGATACTACAAAAATCCTTCATGACAAGATTAAGGATATATTTGATAGAAAGGAAGTAGTCATATATTTTCATCCTAGATACTTAGTGTTGAAATGGGATGCAAGGAGAGAAGATAAGACAAAACATGGGAAGTTTGACAATCTTTAGGTAGGCCCATTTAAATTAATCACGATACAAGATAACAACACATGTGAAATTGCACATATGGATGGTGACATATTGGGAAATCATGTAAATGGTAGGATTCTCAAATACTCCTTCCATTACTAATTTTATACTCTTTCTAATTTTTTGGTACTATATGTAAAATAGTTGGTCATTTTCTTTTGATACTGTGATAGTAATGTTTGATTTCATGTATCTCTTTAATTTTAATTTCTTTGTTCTAAGAAGTGTGGAAAATAATGTTCTAAGAAGGAAAAATTTTAGAGGTTCTAATACTCCATTACCCAAAGGGATAAGGCATAATTCTATTATTCTCGGCCTCCCCCGGAGAAAGAGACTGTCCCTATTGAATCTGATGTTGGTGATATATTTTGCAAGCAAATCCAAAAGAATTGGTTCTCTACTCGAATCTCTAAAATTGATCATGGATAAACCATCAACATCGTATCATGGTAAAAATTCCATTCCCAAGGAGTATTATGATGGTACTATTTCAATCTATGAGTGAAGCGATGGAAGCATAGAGTATAATCATGAAGAGATGTATATTCATGACTGAGATCGCGTTCATGTAGGAAATCAACAACTAGCATGCACTCAAGGTCATTAACTTGTGTAATGTTGATTTTTCATTCTGTGACCCTGAGTAAATATTGCTAGTGGCATGCAGCATCCCATCAAGCATTCAGGATCACTAAAGTGTTTTTCAAATACCAGACTCTCACAATCCTAAAACTGCGTAACTACCGAGTTCCCTTTTTTCAAGTGTATATTCTATTAAGAAGACTCAACAAAGCTTTCCAAGTGTCTGACATACTATAAAATGATTGGGCAGTTTGTCATGTCTGACAACATGGACATATGAAAGTTTTGGTTCATTTTTCAAAGGGGAATATCTAATAATCTCATAGATTGACTGTTGTTAAAGGTTCAAGATTCACAAATAGATCATGATATATTTTGAGGATATGAACCTTGAAAGAAAACCACATAGACACATGGTGTAAGCTCATGATTTCAGGACCTAAAAAGTATTTTTATCAATATTTTCCTCCATTTATCCTAAAGCAATAAATTTCTTTTCTCCCCATAGCTCAAACCACTAATCCAAGGCATCATCTAGCCAATAGCCTGCTAACACGTCTCCCTACTCCAATAACGGCTCAAGCATTAAGTGCATACCTACCTCCATATAAGTTGTGCTTATTGTGTTCTTCCACATGGATTCCAAATTAATTGGTGTCAAATCCATTTTTATATGACACTTGACCCTCATTTTTCAAATTCAAAATTCTCGACTAATCTTCTATGCTCCTATTACCTACAAGGTATTACCCTCTATGTTCTCCCCCTCGCAGTCAAAGGAGAAATTTTAATCTTTCTTCCATGGATTTTCCTCCATTAGATCCATCATTAGCCTCCACTCCATATTCACCAATCCTTGATCTTGTCACAACTTCTATAGTACATGAAGAGCACCTATCTTATGCCTTTGCAGAGGTTTTCGATATTGTAATGTTAATTCCAAATATGCACCAAGTAGCCATGGAAGCTAAAAAGAGGTTTGAAAATAGACAACATTATCTGCACTTCTAAGATTCAGGGTTTCCTCTCATGGTTTTCCTTGGGATGAAACATTTTTCTTAATTTTTGGGTTGGTGAATTGATCTTTATGCAGAAGAAAGAAGTGTGGTTTTGGCATGAGATGGAATGCTTGTCTACCCAATAAATAAAGAGTTCATTGAGAATATGATGGCAATTCCATATGGCATTTCATGAAGGGTTTTCACCAAAGAAACATTCAGCATCAATTACAAGGATCTATCCCCCAATTAAAAGGATAATTTTCTCCCAAAAACGTCGAGTTTTCATATGGGGAACCTCCCTATAGACTGGAAGTTTTTGTCGAGTTTACTAGAATTTCCATGTCCATGATTGGTCATTTTTCTGCATTTACCAGTGACTAGTTAATAAACAAGTCATACCTTGGTCTACTCCTATAAATCAATGCAAATACGATTGAATAAGATGTCCATCTATATTTAGCTCAGCTCCTAGTTCATTCTATCAAGGACCAGATTGCTACCTTCTCCACTCTCAAGTTCTTCAAGTATCAATCTTACTTATTGTACATGATCATATACCAATTTCTGGATCGCTTCCCCAAGTATCTCTTCAACTTGATTCTTAATCATCCTACTAATGATAGATAATTAGAGTTTGTCAACCAAGTCATGTATGAGGCATACATCATTCTCAATGGTACTACCCCATTACCCATGATTTTACTTGATTATAAAATATTACTCCAGTTAAGCCCCGATGTTGCTTTGTGAAATTGGCTCTTATTTGAGGACCACATAGAAATATGTATTTATGGGTGTGATCCTCCTCCCTATCATATCCCATATTTTATTACCCACGGGATATTTTCTTTAGATTACATCCGACATCAATTCAATTCTGATGTGGTTCACTTCTAGAAGAATATTATCCTTGTCACTTTCAAAATCACTCAACAAGTTCTTTAGCCACAAAGTCAACAATTCATTCAAAGGCCACCTCAGTAGCAAGGTCATTATCGAATATAGAGGCAATCCCAACATTCCAAGCCCGAAGTGGGTACACATCATGATCACAAACATAACTAATAAGGGAATACAATTGACATTTTGTAACTAAACATCTAGTAATATAAAACACCATTGTCATCTAACATAATTATGTTGTAAGCATTTTTATAAATCCTAAGGTTATAAAGAGGGATAGATACCTCTTGAACAAGGGTCTGCATATTTTTTAGTAAAGTGTAACTTCTCATAGAATGTTTTTATCAAGATATTGAACTCACAACGAAATTGCAGTCTTGTAATACAAGCACTAATGATTCTTATTTTTTGTGTTAACAGAGTGTCCCATCTTCTTGTGTGTTTCCACTCCTTCCAATTTTCATGTAATTTTGCAAATAATATAATACAAATCCCAAGAGGCAGTTTTTCATCATGTATTTGGTTCAAATCTATTGATGAATGCTATTTTCTTCTAACATGTTATGGAATATTCATGATATGCTTATTGGAATTAAAGATGTTGTTTGTGGTGGAACCCGGTATTCTCGATTCATAGATGTTATTTCAGCTGTGTTTGGATCCTAGTACCTAACAAGTGGGTGTGGGGGGGAGTCTCCCCCAACTACAGTCATTAGGGAGGTCTAGGAGGGGCGTAAACTATTTTGGGAGGCCCCCTCCCTTCCCTGGCGAGGATTTGGGGGTATGCCCCCGTAGCAAAAATTTAGGAAAAAAATTATTGTAAAATGTTGAAATTTCAAAGTCATGACTTGGTCAATAATGGGTGATTTACGGGCCCATGGTTTTGGGTAGCCTGTAGTATTTTCCCATGTTATTCATTTTATAAAAGGAAGGTATTGTAATACAGTTGTGTATTGTATTGTAGCATTGTAAAACAATCTATGTGATTGTGTGAGAGAGACTATGAGAGAGTGAAGTGGGATTTTTGCAGGTTGTATCCTTTCATTTTGATGGATGGTTTAATAATAAAGGACTAGAAATTTCTATGTGGACATAGCCCATCTTGGGTGAACCATGTTATATATGTGTCTCTCTTGTAATGTGTTTTAATATTTGTGTCTTGTTTATTTTTTATTATTACTTTGCGATCCTGATTTTTCTAACAATTGGTATCAGAGACAAAAGGTATATTTGGATTGTAAACTCACAGGAAAAAAGGGGTTCCTGGTTCGAGTGGAAGCAATGGTAGAAGAAGGAAAGTTTAGGTTCAAAAAAATTTAACATCCAAAAATACCAGTTATGGAAGATAAAAATGGACTATTTGTACCAAAATGATTTATACCTACCATTGGGAAGAAAAACAAAATAGTGGATGACTATGAAAGATGAAGAATGGGAGGTTCTTAACAAAAAAGCACTGAGAACAATATAGTTGTGGCGGGATTCATTGGTGGCTTTCAATATCTAAAAGGAAAATACAACAAAGGGTGTGATAAGTGCATTGGCTAAGCTCTATGAAAAACTCCCAACTTCCAACAAGGTATTTTTAATGAAGTGTTTATTTAATATGAAGATATTAGAAGGTGGATATGCTGCTAACCATTTAAATGAATTTAATACGATTATTAGTCAGCTAAGTTATGGAAAAGTGAATTTTGATGATGAGTTTAGGGCTCTTCTAATCCTGTGATCATTACCAGAAAGCTAGAATGGCTTGGTCATGGTTGTCAGTAAATATGTCCCTAGTTTAAACACTCTTAAATTTGATGATGTTGTTGGTGTTATTCTTAGCGAGGAATTGAGAATAAAAACCACAGGTGAGACATAAGGTAATGCATTGACCATTGAGAGCAGGGGAAGACAAAGGGGGAGAGGAAGGAGCCCAAGTAATCGAAGCAAGTCTAGAAAGGGCATATCCAAGTCAAGACTAGGAAATTTATATTGTTGGAACTATGGTAAGAGAGGACATATTAAGAAATAGTGTAGAGTTCCAAAGAAGAAAGGAGACGAGCAACATGAGACTACTCAGGAAGCAAATGTAGCAGATGATGTGTTACAAGATGCTTTGATTCTTGCATTAGATAATCGTAGTGATTACTCGTTAGTAGATCCAAGGGCTTCATGTCATGCTACACCCCATAGGAAAATCTTCCATGATTATGTTACAAATGATTTTGGACATGTTTTATTGGGGGATGATGAACCATGTAAAATTGTTGGAATGGGAAAGGTACAGATTAAGTTAAATAATGGAAATGAATGGATACTAAAAGATGTAAGGAATATTATTTCTATGAAAAGAAATCTAATATCAATAGGGTAGTTGGGAGATAGCGGTTATTTGTATACCTTTGGAAAAACGTGGTGGAAGATCACTGAAGGAGCACTAGTAATAGAAAAATCAGACCGGATAGGTACACTATATTTATGTCCTCATAATAAGGATTATTCCATATCTATCACTTCCACATAAACAGGTGCATCATTGTGGAATCATAGGCTCGAACACATGAGTGAGAAGTGGATGCATATTCTTCACTCAAGGAATTGCTTCTAGATATGAAGCAAGTAAGTTTGGAATTCTGTGAAAATTTTGTTTATGGAAAACATAAGAGAGATAGATTTCTCGGGGTTGGGAAACAAAAGAAGAGTGAAAACTTAGAGCTTGTGAATACATATGTATGGGTACCGGCTTAGGTACAATCTCTTAGTGGCTCTCATTATTATGTTACTTTTATTAATGATGCAACTAGAAAAACTTGGGTTTATTGCATTAGACAGAAATATGATGTGTTTGCTACTTTTAAGAAGTGGAAATCTTTGGTTGAGAATGAGACAGGGAAAATTTTGAAATGTCTCAGATCTAATAATGAAGGTGAATACTACAGCAAGGATTTTGATAGTTACTATTCATACAATGGGATTCGTAGAGAAAAGACAGACCCGAGAAAACCACAGTAAAATGGTGTGTCGAAAAGGATGAATAGGATGATCATGGAGAATGGAAGGTGTATGAGATTACATGCAGGGTTTCCCTTACAGCTTTGGGATTATGATGTAGATACTTCTATTTATTTAATAAATAGAGGGCATTCAAGTGCTTTGGATGGTGGAATTATAGAGGAGGCATGGATAGGTAAAAAGGTAAACTACTCTTTTATGAGAACTTTTGGTTGTGAAGCATTCGTCCATATTGATCAAGAAAATAAAACAAAGCTTGAGGATAAAAACAAGAAACGTACCTTTATTGGATATGGGATTGATTATTTTGGTTATCACTTATGGGATTATGAAAGTCACAAAATCATTAGGAGTATATATGTAGTTTTTATTGAAAAGGTTATGTACAAAGATCAGTTGCATGGAAAGAAAGAGGAAAAGGAAAACACAGAGTACATAGTGCTTGATGAAATCAAATAAAATGAAGTTCCAAAGGCACCAAAAAATCAAGAGAAATAATATGCACCTCAAACTATTGGAAATGTAAGAAGATATACCAAGTTAAGTATACCCCATAGATGATTATGATACAACCAATAGCCGACAGGTTCACCTTGCCAGCCAACAGGTTCACCTTTGACAGGTTCACCTTGCTAGCCGATAGGTTTTCCTTCGATAGGTCCGCCTCAGTAGGTTCACGTTCGACACGTTCACCTCGACATGTTCAGCCGACAAGTTCGCAACCAATAGCATATCAATATGCTCTGCGATGGTTGAAATTCTGACCGTTATAACTTTTGTAACTAAACGTAGTGGGTAGTCACCCAAATGTCTCAGCATCCTCTATATAAGTATATACATTATATAATATAGACAGCTTTTTTATCATAATCTGATTCCTCCATCTTTCATGGAACAGAAGTAATAAATTGGTTCGAATTCTTGCATATTGTCTGTGTGTATATCTCTTGTCGACCTAGTGTGTTTTTTTCTTCGTTGTATCTCTTTATATGCTTCCTCCACAATAGAGATCGACTCATTCATTCCACTGTTGTCCCCATCGTACACCTAGGCACGACCTAGATCATTGGTATCAGAGCAAGATATTGTCTAGAGATTAAGTTACATAAGCACATCTATCAAAGTTATTTAACTTATGCATGTTCAAACATGCTCGCAATCCCAACAACACAAGCAGACACTTTCTTCGGCTTGAGAAAATATGAGTGAAGAAACAGACAAGAGACATGCAACTGACGAACTACGGGGAATCCTTGTTCAATGAGATTCTCTTGAGAGTCACTGCGGACTTTGGGGAATCCTCGACATGATCTCACTCCAATAAAATCAGCCCCTTCAAAGTGTAAATAAACCTGGACATACCGAACCTTGAAGGAAAGATTGGCACGAAATCTGTCGACAATTGGGTACAACAGTTGGAATCTTACTTCGTGTTAAATCAACTTTCCGAAGTGGGAAATATCACTATTGCATCCTTGAAGATGTCAACATATGTACACTGCTGGTGGGAGAACCTATCGATAAAAATGCAAAAAGAAGAAGACCCCATCAACACATGGGTAAAAATTTTCGAATATGTCCGAAAGGAGTTCTATTTGCATAAGTACATTGAACAATAGTACAAGAAGTGGCAGCAGCTAAGGAAGTGGAAAAACTAGTCCGTATCGAGTTACACTGATGAGTTCTACCGACTCATGGCTAGATTTGGCATCCAAGAAGAAGAGAAATTACTTGTCCTGAAGTATGTTAGCGGTTTATCACCGTACATTCAGGAAGAGATGCATTTTCTAACTTTCAGCATACTTGTGGATGCATTTCATTACACCAGCAAGCTTGAAGCTAAACAAAAAGGGAAAATATGTTTCACAAATAAGCCAATAGGTCGAACATCCGACAAGAAGTCGCCAGCTGAATCTAACAAGTTCAGGAATCCTTCTCAGTAGACTCCACCAAATCTTGATCATCCAAATAAGAACTTTCACAATGACAAGAGGGATCACAACTAATAGAACCCTACCGGGAAATGGTGTGATTATCACAGCTCATCATGGCATGATATGCTAGAATGCAAAGCTCAGAAGATATTTTTGGAAAAATTGTCAACATCTAACTTGTCCGATAGAACCTTGGTAGAATATGATCCAGTTGCATTAGCCCTCCTAGATTCGACCTCGACCACTCCAACACCCTTGGCCATCGTCAATGAGGAGGAATGAAAGTTCCTATTCCATACATGGATATGGGTTCAGAACAATCCATTACATCTGATTGTGGATAATGGTAGCCAGAATAATTTCATTTCTGAATATCTTGTGAAGAAATTAGGTCTTCTCACCACTCCACATCCTCAACCTCACAACATCGGTTGGATGAAGGACAGGGAGAAACTAAGGATCACACGACAATGTCAACTCACATACTTCATTAATCCTTTTGAAGATGAAGTACTATGTGACGTGGAACCTCTTTCCATAACCGACGCCCTATTTGGTAAACCTACCTACGGGATTGACACGGTACATATCAGTCATGGCCTTAGAAGGTGATTGTCAAAATATGAGACCAATGGTATGGCATACCAGAGAGACAACCCACATCAATGGTTGCTATGGTATCTGCCAAACAAACAAAGAATATTATCAACTATGCTCAAAAGTTTGCATTAACCATGATAAGGCCTCAACATTCCAGGAATACTCCAGCAACAAGTCGACTCACCAAACAGCACAGCTCCCAACAACAACAACAAATCGACAACATTCTTGAAGAATACCAGAACATATTTCAAGAAACAGACGGAGTACATCTGTGCTATCAAGTAAAACACTCCATTGTACTTGTTCCTGGTTCTTCATTTCCTAACACATCTATTTACAGAAGATACATTCTTGAAAATGAAGAGATTCGCAGACAAATCCAGGATTTGATCGACAAGGGTCATATCCGCCCCAACTCCTCTCCTTATGGAAGTCCAGTCGTCTTAGTTCCAAAGAAAGACGAGACTTGGTGCATGTGCATCGACTACCGGACTCTCAACAAATACCCTCTTCCATGGATTAATGAACTCATCGACAATATGAAAGGTTCTAACTTATTTACAAAACTCGACCTCAAGTGGGGATATCACCAGGTTCCAATCAAGTCCACTGATGTATGGAAAACGGATTTCAAAACCAAGGAAGGATTATTTGAATGGTTATTCATGTCTTTCAGCTTAACCAATGCACCTGCAACATTCATGAGATATATGGATGACCTTCTATAACCTTTCATTGGTAAATGTGTCATTGTCTATCTCGACGATATCTTGATTTTCAGTTGATCATGGAAGAACATTTCAAGCAACTTCGGCTAGTTTTCGACACTCTCCAACAACATCGGCCATATCTGAACATGGACAAATGCTCATTTGCAATGACCAACATCAAGTATTTGGGGTATATAATTGACTCTGTAGACATTCATGTCGACCCATAAAAAGTATAGATCCTCAAATATTGGCCCATTCCTCAAAACATTCATGAACTAAGAATTTTTCTTGGTTTGGAAAATTTATGTCGACGATTCTTACTTTGCTTCATTCACATTGCATGGCCTTTGAATCAATCGATGAAAGGAAATGGGAAAATTGTCTTCAAATGGACACCGACACAACAACAAGCTTTTGAACAAATCAAAAACAAGCTTTGTACTGCACCAGTACTTGTGTTACCCGATTTGCATCAGCCCTTTTAGATTGAGATGGATGCATTGGACTATTCCCTTGACATAGTGATCACTTAGTCAAGTCACCCAGTCACGTTTCATTTCGATACTTTCAATGACACATTCAAAAGGTACTCTATGTATGAAAAAGAACTGTATGCCATTGTGCAAGATCTTAAGTAATGGAGACACTACATTATTGGCAGGGAAACAGTCATCCTCATTGACCATAAGCCTTTGCAGTTCACTCTGACTCAGTTGAAACTATAGACAACCCAAAAAATCAAGTGGATTAATTACCCACAACAATTTTGGTTGGTAATTAAGTATCAAAAAGGAAAATCCAATGCCGCAGCTGATTGTCTCAGCAGACCACCCATTACTCTACGGTCCATAATGATGAGTATGCATGGTTATGACACCACTACTTGGCTGCAATTGTATTCAGTAGACTATGATTTTTATACAATCTATCGATAGATTCTGACCGATAAGTTGTTGAATTTCGACTACTTCCTAAAGGAGACCTTGCTATACAAGCTTGGACAACTTTGTGTACCGACCGATGAGCACCGACTAAAGCTCATCTGGGATGCACACTACAGCAAGACTACAGGACATTTTGGAGTCACAAAAACACTTGTTATCCTCCAAAAGTATTTCTATTGGCCTTCACTTAAATCTGATGTCAACAAGTACATTCGATCGTGCATGGTTTTTTCCATTGCTAAACCGCCGAATCGACGACAAGGACTGTAAACACCCCTTCCAGTTCCTATTTGACCATGCAAATCTATTTTTGTGGACTACTTGATGGGATATTCTACTACCAAACATCAGCATGATATGATAATAGAAGTAGTTGACAAATTTTCCAAGATGGCTATACTCATACCATGCAAGAAGACTACAACAACATAGTAGACTGCTCAACTCTTCTTTGAACATGTATGGAAACACTATGGCCTCCCGATGACCATTATTTCCGATAGAGATACTATATTTGTCAGCACCTTTTGGAAAACTCTCTAGCAATAGCTCGACTTGAGACTTTCTTTGTCGACAGCCTTCCATCTGCAGACAAACAGACAAATGGAAGTTATAAATTTCTTAGTCGTACAATAGCTTCACATGTAAAACCAAAAGCATCATCGAACATGGGATGACAGCCTTCCATACATACAACACAACTACAATCATGCTCAATATACAAGCAAGAGTCTATTTGAGATATGTTACAAATTTCAACCCACAGTGCCTATCAACTTAATCAGTTCCTCAACATAGTCAAATAGAGAAGTGGAGAAAGCATTGAAATTCAGAGATCAAATCTACAACATCCAAAAGCAAGCATAGGAAATGTTGCAATAGGAAAATGCAAAAGCTAAGGCCCAACATGACAAGCATCATATTCCTCATTCATTCCAAATTAGGGATCAGGTCTAGTTACATCTAAAGAAGTAGCGCTTCACTGGTCCATACATAAAGATGAAACCCTTGCGATGTGGTCCATATAGTATCCTTAAACATATTGGAGAAAACACTTTTTAGCTCAACATTCCTGCATGCCTTGGCCTACATCTAGTTTTCAATGTAGATCTGCTTCGACCATACCATGCACCATTGTTGGAACAGAATGACTTGCAGACAACAGAACCCAAAGACATCCATCCATATGTTCAGGAACCTCTTCTTTGTGACACCATTTTGCGATGATGCATACGCCTTACAAGGATTAACTCCATTCCCTTGTTTAAAGTGGCTAAAGCTAGACAACTCCCCACGCAAGGAAAATGGTACTCTGCTAATGAAGTTACTGACAAGTTTCCTCACCTGAAGGAATACACAATGGAGACCATTGTTTCTTAAGGAAGGAGGAATGATCCAACTACCATCCGATAGGTTCACCTTACGAGTCGACAAGTTTTCCTTTGACAGGTTTGCCTCGACATGTTCAACCGACAAGTTTGCAGCCGAAAACATATCAACATGCTCTACAATAGTTGAACTTTTGACCATTATAACTTTTGTAACTGAACATAGCGGGTATTCTCCCAAACATCTCAGCATCCTCTATATAAGCATGTACATTATGTAATATAGACATCTTTCTTATCATAATATGATTCCTCCATCTTTCATGGAGTAGAAGTAATAAATTGGTTCGAATTCTTGCATATTGTCTGTGTGTATATCTCTTGTCGACCTAGTGTGTTTCTTGCTTTGTTGTATCTATTTATATGCTTTTGCCACAACAGAGCTCGACTCATTCAGTCGATTGTTGTCCCCAGCGTGCACCTGGGCATGACCTGGATCATATTATCTCTTTCATTGTATTATTTATTGATGATTGATTCTCGTGAACCGGAATGTTACGAAGAAGCAATGTAGGTAGAAACTAGAAAGAATTGGAACCAAGGCATGGATGAGGAGATGGAATTATTGGTAAGAAAACATACTTGGGGTTTGGTTAAGTTTCCTACAGAAAAACATCATTGCAAAATAAATGGTTTTACAGGTTTAAGGAAGAAGAAGGAGGAAAGAAGCGATATAATCCTAGACTTGTGGTAAAGGGGTTTGCATAAAAGAAAGGTATAGATTTTGATGAAATATTTTCTCATGTTGTTAAAATGACTTCAATTAGGACTATTTTAAGTCTAGTTGCAGTAGAATATTTTCATCTTGAACAGTTATATGTAAAAACAACCATTCTCCATGGGGATTTGAAGGAAGAGATGTATATGCAGCAACCATAGGGGTATGAGTTCAAAGGGAAGGAGAACTTGGTTTGCAGGTTGAAGAAGAACTTGTATGGCCTGAAACAAGCTCCAAGACAGTGGTATTTGAAATTTGATAATTTTATGATAGAACAAGGTTATAGTAGATGTCATTCTGACCATTGTGTTTATTTCAAGAGGCTAGATAATAGAAGATATATTATCTTGTTATTGTATGTGGATGACATGCTTGTTGCAGGGTCTAACATGCAGGTTATAAATGTGCTCAAAAGGAAACTATATAAATCATTTGTGTTGAAGAATTTGGGTGTTGCAAAGTAAATCCTTGGTATGAGAATAACAAGAGAGAGGAAAAATCACAAATTGACAATGTCTCAAGGTGAATACATAGAAAAGGTGTTGGAGAGGTTTAGAATGAACAATGAAAAACCAGTTAGTGTACCTTTGGCTGACCATTTCAAACTAAGTAAGGATATGTGTCCCAAGACATAGGAGGAGATAGAATACATGTCCAAGGGTCCCTAATCATCAACAGTTGGAAACTTGGTGTATGTCATGGTATGCACAAGACCAGATATTTCACATGCAGTGGAAGTTATGAGCAAGTATATGAACAATCCAGGTAAAGATCATTGGAAAGCAGTACAATGGATTCTCAAGTATTTGAGAGGTACCACTTCTCATGCATTATGTTTTGGAGGTTCAAAAATTGTTCTACAGGGATATGTTTACACAGATATGGCAGGTGATAAAGACAACAGGAGGAGCACCACATGGTATGTTTTCACTATAAATGATAGTGAGTTGGATTTCAAAACTGCAAAAGGATATTGCACTTTTAACAATGGAAGCAGAGTATGTTGTTGCTATAGAGGCTATTAAAGAGATGATTTGGTTGTAGAGGTTAATGGAGGAATTCAGTAAGAAGTAGGAGAATAGAAGGTTGTACAGTGATAGCCAAAGTGATATTCATCTTGCAAATAACTAGGCCATTCATTCAAAGACTAAACATATATAGCTCAAGTACCATTTCATAATATAAGTTCATAATATGAACTATTAAAGTTGGAATAGATACATACTAGACAGAATCCTACAAACATGTTGACAAGGGTAGTAACTAGAGAGAAAGTAAATTTATGTTCATTTTCTATTGGCCTTCATGCATGAAGCTGAAGATGAGAAATTTTCTAGGTCCAAGGTTCATATCATAGTCCAGCAAGTGCAGCAGTGGTGGAGTTGTTGTGATCAGTCTCCAAGTGGGATATTGTTGGTTGTGTAGCTTGATCCTCCTGATTTAGAGATGTTGTTTTAGTTGTGTTTTACTCTCAATACCTAACGGGGTGTGTGGGGGGGATTCCCCCCACCCCACTATAGTCATCAGGGGGGTCCAAGGGGGAACTACTATTTTGAGATCCCCCCTAGCAGGGGTTTGGGGGCATCACCCCTGTAGCGAAAAGTTAGGACAAATGCCTTGTAAAATCTTGTAATTTTAAAGTCATGACTTAGTCAATAATGGTTGATTTATGGTCCCATGGTTTTGGGAATCCTGTGGTATTTTCCCATGGTATTCCCTTTATAAAAGGAACGCATTGTAAAATGATTGTGTTTTGCATTGTAAAAGGATCTATGTGATTGTGTGAGCGAGACTGTGAGAGAGTGAAGAGGAAGTGCAGTGGGGTTGTTGCAGGTTGTATCCCTTCATTTTTTTGGATGGTATAATAATGAAGGATTGTCAATTTTTGTGTGGCCATATCCCATGTTGGGTGAACCACGTTATATAAGTGTCTCTCTTGCAATGTGTTTTAATATTTGCATCTTGTTTATTGTTTATTATTATTGCTTTGCAGTCTAGTTTTTTCTAACAGAGGTTGTCCTTAAGTAGATATTTCCTTTCTTACATTACATTCTATGTTAGAGTTGTTGAATTCTTATTTCTCACTATGCTTTCTTTATATTGATAGAAAACCTACTCTCACAAGTACTTTGTCCCATTTTTCATCTATTCACACATTTCTTATTATACCTACCTCAGCAGGTATATTGTAATCGATTGCAAGTCAAACTCTTTTGACTTTGGTATTAGTTGCTCTCTTTTGATGCAGGTATAAAAAATTAAAATATGTTTTGCAAAGTATAACTTAGGGATTTGTAAAATATTTTTTTTAATTTTGTTAAAAAAACTATTTTGTAAACAGCTGATTGGTGGATACAAGATGATGTAAACTTTGGAATTTGGTATCTGGATTTGATTTGACATGTGGAAACATGACGTCATAATAATAAAATTAAAAAAATAAAAACTATATCCGGAGCTTCTTGGAAAACCGGCAGGGTCGACGGAAAACCGGCAGGGTCGACGATCGGCGTGGTATATGCAGCCGGTCTAGCAGAACGCTGGGAAGCTTGGTGAAACCAGGATCGTCTCTCGCATAATTATTCAATTTAAAGTTAAATTTCATGTCTCGGATGATTCTAGCGGCCACCACGCCAGTTATGCTCAGCTGGATCGAAACCGGAATGCTTGCAAATAGAAAGAAATAAAACGTTCTAGTCCTTCGAATTAGCATCTTTTCCATTAAAACGCAGTTCAGAGGCTTCAATCGGTAAGCCCTAGATATGTTTCTAGACTCTATATAACCTGGAGGCACCAATGCTCCGTGCAGCTAGACATAGCTAGTCTTGAGGGTAAAGAAACGGTCAGCATTCAGGATTCAAGATATTCAAGACTACATTAATAAATATCAATTTGACAGAACACCAAAGAAGACAAATATCCAACTCGTAAACTGCGGCTGAATCCGCTTGCCTGGCATCGATATGAATGGCAGAGGACAATTGTGCACAAGAACAAGACGTAGGACGCCAGGACAAACGCAGATTGCACATCAAGTTACTGTAACCACAAAGTCCACAATGCTTGGGAAGTAGTGGTTGTTAGGTCCGCATTGTGAGGAAACTAAATCTTATCACAGTTTTTCATACAATGCAAAGGAAAGGAACAGAAATCCAAGCATCACCGTCGACCGGTGAGCAGAGCAGAATTAGTGCGACAGAAATTCCTCTGCAAGCCAAGCAAATTAAGTGTACTTATCAATCTTTCATTCGATCTTTCCTACTACATGAAATCAAAACAACCTAATAACTTAGAGCCTAACTTAAAGCCATGATTCCTAAGGAACCGGTAAAGCTGTGAGAAGGATGTATGAACAATCACATAGAACTTTATGCAGCATTTCTAACAATATACACAGAATTCCTACAATATGCAACAACATTATCCATCTTTCTACATGATATTAAAACCACCAGGTGAAACTTCTGCACACTGAGGTGTATCATACATGGTTAGCACGTGATCATCATCTTCCTTGATGAAACCATTGTTAAGGATCTTGACTGCTTCTCTATAGACCTGTGTGTTTTCATGAATTTGTAATGCCTCAATATTAGCAAAGCCCCCATCGTCCTCAATTATGCTCACATATACATTAACTTCAGAGATGCCTTCATTATTTTCAGTCTCGTCGGCTCTCAGTATTTTTTCTAGACCGTGAAGGCAGACTGTTATAGTCCTTGAATCCTGGTAGGTTAGAAGATCACAAAGTGGTTTGATGCAACCCTGAATCGCAAGGTATCTGTAATAGAAAAGGGCTCATGTTATCGACCTTAAGACAATGGATGCAGAAAATTACACACACGAAGAAATTAGAAAAGTTTCGTACTTTATCTATTCCTCACTTGCAGAAGCAATTGCATTTGAAACCACCCACACTACGTCTCTCTTTATATTGAATTCAGCATTTGCTAGCAGAGATAAAAGTGGGGGAAATATATTTGGATTGATCACAGCCTGCAATGAAAATGAGTGTAGTCCATTAAAACAAAAGCGTGAGTTATGTTACACTGGAAATATGACAGTGGTAGCGAGTAACACTATAAATCCAAAACTATTCCCACCTGAAGTTGCTCTGTTGTTCCTGCAGTAACATTGGAGATTATCCAGCATGTATGTCCTATTACGGTTTTCTTTGTCCTCTTATTTGTGAGAAGATCCAAAAGGCGAGGGAGAACCTTATTGTATTTAAAATAAGAAAACAATTGGAAACACTGCAATCCATCGATTTAGCTAGTTCTCTCTACAACCAACAATAAGTAGTTTATTGCCACAACGGCAAGAATTACAGTCGTTGATAGGATTGCAACACATGGCCAGCCAAGCACCAAATTGAAGAAATTGATGCTACTCAACACATGCAAAGGAAAATGGATGAAAACAAAGAAGGACTATCAACTTGTGCAACAGTTGTAAGTTGAAATATTAATCGAACCCTAAGCCTGAACATATTTTATGAGAGACACATTAGAGGAAACCTAAACTTCCAATTTGAACAGCCACAGACTAAAACAATGTTGAACATATATAATTCACTCATTAGAATTAGCCAGGCATGAGAGACCTTCCACTTATAAACCAGCGGAAATTCAAGTGGACAAACTAAATACTAAACTGCAAAAGAAAGATACAAGAATATTCAAAACCTGGATTCATAGAATTGTCGCCTCGTCCAAGACCCTGCGACATGAATGCACTGCCTTTCGATGATGGCTCGAGCAACTCATCTTGAGGAAATCGGCACGGAATGAGAGTTCTGAAAACTCACTTTTCTTTATGGTTTCAAAACATTTTATATTTGGATTTATTTGGGAGGACGACAGCTGTCACTCTCAGACGTTTAGGTGTCGCAATAGATTTATTTCCAGATATATTTCCGTGGATTTCGTTTTGCCAGACATTTAGTTAAAATGGTCATAAACTTCTTTGAAGTAAAATTATCACTTTACTCAACTCTTGAAGGGAAATGATAACTTTACTGAACTCTCTCGTGATAACTGGTACCACATTATAAAGCCCACGTTAATCCTTTCAAGGGCTGGTCCTTCATTGATCAACCCAACTTGTAAAGAACCTTTTGAAAGGGTAGGTCGTAGTTTAACTTGCAAATAAGGTCTTAATCAACACCTTTAAGGTCTTCCCTAAATTATAATCCCCTTAAATGCTTTTGTTTGGTCTGAGTGGTAATAACTAAAGGTTCGAGAGATTGAAGGGCCTTTTCTGTCTTAGTCAATTACATCTACAAATTAGAGATCAACATAGTTCCACTAAATCTGTGTGGAGTTATTTCACTTATCCATGCATGTGTTAATGAGATGAGAAAAGGCCCCAAGGTTAGCTCAAGTGGAATTTCAACTTTCCATGTTGAAGTCATATTATTCAAAGAGATCACAGAGTGAGAATCTTTATAGTGTTCTCTTGAGTTATTTTGAGAACCTCATCATATACATCCAAGCTGCATCCAAGCCATCCAATTGAACATGGAACCGACCTACAAGATAGAGTTGTTATGCCAAACATGGATTTATGTAGGGATTCATTCTTTGAAAAGGAAAAAATTAAGGGGTAAATTAAAGAGTTGTTGGATAGATGGCACATACACCCCACCTCATCATGACCTTATGGCCCTGGCTTTGTATTGGTCCCAAAGAATGATGGCATGTGGAGGATGTGTATATTATTAACTTGAATAGTATCACCATTAAAAACCAATACATTGCCAAATGTCAATTCCCCATTACATTTAATCTCTAGAGGTAAAATTCTTCAATAAGATTGATCTCAATTTTGGTTAAACTCACTAGATGCCTAAAGCCAGATATTAAGTGTAATTTAACCTTCAAGGTGTCATAAGGACCATTTGAATGGTTGGCAATGCCATTTAGCCATACTAATGTCCCTACAACATTCACAAGGATTAGAAATGCACTGCTAAGATTGTTGTGTTTCAATCATGATCTTGTATTTACAAGGATGAGAAATGAAGCGATAAGATTGTTGTATTTCATTCATTATCTTGTATTTACACAACATACATGTTTTACCTTATTGTCAATACCAACCTGCACACAATAAACAATAAAGTAAATCCACTATGTTTGAATTTGGACTCTTTGTATTATGTAAGACAGTTTATCACAGCCGAAAATGCATTCAACAGATGCAAAATAAGAAATGTATTGTATAATTATTTGGAAGAAGTGTGAAAAATGTTTGAAGTAACACCTGATTTTGCACATGATCGCCAGTGACAAGAATGCCCACTGCCTTTAAAGCAGGAGTAACAACAAATGGTGAAGAATTCCTGCGAACAGTTCATTTCGATTAATACACTGAGGACCTTATGTATAAAATTATAGTGATGCTGGAATTTAAAAATTAACATAAACTGAACTTAACACCAAATTTAAATTAACCATGAAACTATATGTATTAAGTTACTTATAAATACTAAGTGCTTATATTTATTGAGTTATATATAAATACCAACAGTGCTTATATTTATGTGCGTATCATGATACTCACGACAGAATCTCCACCAACTTTGGGCAAATGCCAGCGTCAATTATTCCTTGAATATTCTCATTGGGGCCGTCAGAAATATATGATAGAGCCCAGCATGCAGATGCCAATACTTCCTCTTTTTCTATATGGAGAAGCCACTCCAGGGTAGGAAATGCATATTTCACCTGAAATCGATAAGCAAAAGGCAAAAACTCTTGATGCTATTAAATTCTAACTCTGATCATAGATTTCCATGTTCAACTTTGTAAGACATGGATTACTACAACATGCATAGATTTCCCACCCAGCGAAACACACTTGAAAATTTACCATATAATTAAAAGTTATTAAACGCCCAATCATTGTAAAAAATAGTCAAATCTACCAATCACAAAGAGCTAGAGCTAGATAATAAAATGGATTCTGCTTACCTGATGAAATTGAGGTTGGGGTTTCCCACTAGAAAAGTTTGAGAGAGTCCATGCAACTGTTCTGATCATTGAAATTGTTACATTCTTCTGAAACTAGGCAAGCACATGCCATAATGCTCCATGAGCGAGTACCATATCCCTATATTCTGCAGAGTCTCCAGCAATATTTCCCAAAGCCCAAACAGCCTTATAGCAACAGCAGTTGAACTCAAAATGAGAAGTAGTTTTATTGTTTAAATTCAAATGCATAGAAGATAGTAAGATAATTGACAAAATTATGTATATGTTCTCGAAGATCATCATCCACAGACGTAAGAAGCTCCACAAATAATGGCAGTGCTCCGCAGTAAATTACAAGCTTTGTATGTTCAGTGTTTCTCGATACTATAATTGTCAAAGCCCAAGCTGCCACGAACTGTATTATCATTTATGATAACAAGATATCAACTATCACAACAATAATTCTAAAATAACTAGCTATAATCAACTCTCTGGACCCAAACGAGATCGAACCTCTCCACTGAATTATTTATTTTATCATATTTATAAATCAATATAGCAATTGCATTTTACCTGAAGCTGAGGCATATCCGCCCTCCTGAGAATATCGACAAGAAGGGGAACTACACCGTATTCGACGACAGCATCGATTGGAGGATTACTTTCTACATAAAGAAGACATTAGTAAGGATTGACATAAAATTATGATCTGTTTTCCATTTCTGATACACAACATTATCGTAGGTGAATAGTAGCACGGAAAAGAATCTGACCAATGCTTAACAATTCTCGTAGATGAATAAAAGCGGCCTCCTTTGCTCGAATGTCATTAGAAGCAAGCGCGACAACAACTGCTGGCAAAGACTGCAACTGCACTGAAAATAACAGATGGGAATTATATTCATACAAATTATTGTTAAGATTTTGCATATGCAGTAACTTAGTAAGGATGATAGTGGTGGTAAAATCCTAGTAAACATATATTGCTAATCAAAGAAAATTTACCTTTTCATCAAGGGAAATCCTTTGATCATATCCACTCAAGGGCTGAGAATTCAGGGCTTCTCTACGTTTTTCGAGGAGAGTTTCCTCCCTTTTAGACTTTTGAATCTCCACCATGTTTTCCTCTCGCTTACTACAGGCCTCTACTGAATCGACTGCCACCTTGTAACGTTGCTTCCGAGCATCGACTCTATAAGTACTCGCTCATAAGAGAGGAAAGGATTGACATTCACAACAACCGCATAAATCTTAGAATCGGTTCTATAAGTACTGGCTCATAAAGAGGAAAGGATTGACATTCACAACAACCGCACAAGTCTTCACTTCATTCAAACCGCTCCAACTCCGTTTGCTTTCAGCGAATATCACAAGCCTTCTGAGATGTCATGTGACTATGCACACCAATACAAAGAAAGAGTCCACAAGTAAAGAGTGTTAATTTCTCCCACAATGTAATTAAAACATTCCTATGCATTCACATTCCAAATTCCTTACTGACATGAAATTTGGATTTATATAATTAAGGCGTATCCTTTCAATCTCTCAATATCAAATAA